>JAQMYL010000039.1:25439675-25451354 GCA_030014365.1 Clarias pachynema
CGTGATATATATCGTATCGTGAGCTGAATATCGTGTATCGTATCGTATCGTGAGATTAGTGTATCGCTACAGCCCTAGTGTATTATATAAACAACATATTGTACATTTTGTCCATTACCAGTGTAATGACTGGTGTGTAAAATGGTTACTTTAAGTGTTATAGTAGCTACAGTATAATCACCGGTTCTGTCCTGTATCCACTGAGTTGTAAATAATAAGGCATGAAGAAAGTGAGTGCTTTGTGATTGCGATGTCCGTCAAACAGCCTGTTTAATGGAGTACGCGGTTCTTAGCTGAGTTTGTTCACCAAATGTGCAAGTCTTACATTTGATTAGCTGCCAAACAAATAATCGCCCACAATACTATGCAAAAGTCTTGAGGCCACTCCTAACTTCTTAATATTTTGCTTTCAAAGAGCCAGACTTCCTTCCTGTTTGTTTGTTTGTTTGTTTGTTTTGTCTCATTTTCAGTCCAGTCCCTGTACTTAAGGAGTTTCAGAGAAATGTTTTTTTTTGTTTGTTAAGCCACACAGTGACTTAACATTTAATTGAAGGCATGAATCAGTGTAAAACAGGTGCAGATGATCAGGCTGGTGATTAGTGTACTGGTGATGCTGAATGCTGAGAGGTTGGAACAGAGAGGGGAAATGAGAGGGGAAATGAGGTTGCTGCTGAGGTTGTTGCATAAACAACCAGTTTTTATTTTATATCTTTAGGCACTTTGCAGCCTGTCAAAGTAAAACCTTTGTTCCCATTTCTTTAATTTAATCTTCATCGTTTAAATATATTTTAAACGAAGTGATAAGGGGTGGCTCATGACTTTTGCACAGTACACAGTTTCCTCAAACAGTTGTATTGCATTGTAATATCATATGTATTATAACTATGATACTTGTTTTTATTCAACTGATCTTGATCACGGATTCCTGTTTAACGTTTATTTATTTCTATCTATTTACAGAATAATAACATTGACTACGACATCCTGGGCCCGAAGGTCTGCATGGGAGACCACAAGGTAACGCATTAGGAAATTAACTGACTCTAATCAACATCGCTGTTTTGACAACAACAACAAAAAAAAGTGTTTAACCTTAACATGCAGAATAATTAACATGTAATTTGAGAGTAACATGTTTTAAATGCTTACTCTAATTTTGTGTTGTTATTTTCCAGCCTGTTTTCTTGTTCTTTACACTGAAATCCAATGTCCAGTGACACAAACACACACACACACACACACAATATGGACCTATTACAGGGTAAGTGATTTATCACACAAGCTGTGTGTTTATTGTTCTATCATGTTCTTATCATTTCCGTTACATTTCCTTTCCCTATAAATAAAGACAAGGCTTTTTTTTTTTTTCATCCAATTACATTTTTTATTGCAGAAAGTAAAATGTTCAGTTTTCATTCAGATAAATCAAACAGCAGCATGTTCTTTTTAATCATCTTGACAGCACTAATCTGTCACAGCCATCTGTCGCTACTCTTGAGTTGGTGAAATGACAAAACTCATTAAGGCATTAATTCATAAATTATATATTGTGAGTACACTTTTAGTTTTGTATTACACAATATACACGATCTTCATATACTCGTGTCTGGAGGATGCTGGACATCCCTGAAGATCTTTAATGATTGAATTGATATTTCTGTTTAAAATGACATGTAATGCTCATTCAGAGTTTAATTACAAAATATTTAATACGTTTTAATAAAATGCTTACATTTATCGATTATTTTAATTGTATTAAAATATTTTATAAACATTGTTTATATTGTTAATAAATATGATTTAAGGTTAGGCATTTCGATGCATATTATTATTATTATTATTATTATTATTATTATTAAGCATTATTCTAATAATTATTTATGCTATTTAGTATAAGCAAATATACAAAACTTTACAGATGGATTTTCTATTATAGTGATTTACAACCTTTTTTTAAATTGTTGTTATTATTATTATTATTATTATGCAATTTTGTATAAGCATGTATGGTATAACGTTTGCAAACTTTTAATACAATTTTAATGAAGTTTTTAGTTAATGTTTGCAATAAAATTATAATAAATAATATTGTAAATATAATAATAATAATAATAATAATAACTTATTATTATTATTATTATTATTTATTTTTTTATTTTTTTATTTTTTTATTATAAACAACAATAATATTTTTACAATCATAATAATAATTCAGTATCACGGAAACAGGGCTACAACAAATTTATATAGATTAAATTTATTTATTTATTTTTATTTAAAGGAGTGTCTCCTCCTTCTTCATCGCCTGTGCGAGCACTTTTCTGTGCACGGTGTTTCCGCTGCGTTGGACAGATGTTCTCTGGAGTCCGACACGTGTTCGCTAGTTTAGCTCCCTGCTTTCTCATGGAGCCATTTTCCACTCCGGTGCTCTCATTCACATTGACTCGCACTGAGCGCAGGCCCCCGGAGATTCCTTCTGTGTGAAACCGTAAAAACAGAGTCGTCTCTTTTACCCCCCCCAGATCCATGGCTATTGAATCCTCTCCATTCTGCCGTTTGCTTTGTTAGTTGCACTGAAAAGGGGATTGTAAAAAAAAAAAAACGGCAGTGTTTATTAATTACAGCTAGCAGGGTTGGCGGGGAGGATAGATCCTGGCCTGTTGTCTTGTATTGGCATTTTTACGGCCGTGATTTTGTTTTGCCGCCAGGTTTATGTGTGTTCTATAGACTCTGGCTGTCAGAGGGTTAAACGGCTCTCGTGGTGCAGCGCGTACGTCATTGTTGGAGCTTGTCGTCTTCAGGGTGTGGAAGGCAACCTTAAGAATGTCAAGGTTTTGCTGATTTGGTTTCTGATTGGTTAGAAGGTGTGGATTAATTTTCGGTATAAGTTCCACTCTGACGTTAGTTCTTGCTGTAATTCAAATTGCTGGTTTAAATGAATGCTTTTGCTTTGATATGTTATTGTTTACATAGTAACAGCTTATTCACTTCACTTCTATGGCCAGCATAGTTCATAACCTAAGCCTTGTAATTAATGTATTTGTATTTAAATGTAAAAAAAAAAGGCAAAAAAAACTAATCTCTGACAATTTTGAAGGAGTCTCCAGTGTCAGAATTTAGAAAGAATGAATAGGTTTTCCACCATGGGCTTTATTGCACTTTCTCACAAATATGACAAGCTGGGGGCTTGAAAAGTGGTGTAGTATAAGAAGAATAATGCAGCAATTTTTTTTGTTGTTGTTGGGGAAACCGTTACCCTGCTTTGTGTTATGCTGCATTGTTGAATAGTTAAATTGACCCTGGATCAAAAAAGAAACCCAGAAATACTGTAAACTTTTAAGATGTTCTGTTACAATCAAAAGCTGTATGTTCTCTGATTTTTCTTTTCCCACTGTCTTTGTCTTTTAGGTTTGCTGGTGTTTAGAAACGGCTGTTCTTCTGCTAGAACTACTCACAACCTGCATAGACCTCAAACCATGCACAAGCGAGAGGGATATTCCTGAAAGAGAAATGAAGCAAACCTAGTACAACTTTAATAGTTTTATCGTTCTCAGGAGATTAGTTTTTAAGCTTGGTTTTAGATATTTTTCACCAGTCACCGGTAATTTGACTAAAACCTACAGTCTAGGAATACAGGAATCCATGCTCATCCATTTTTTTTTTTCTTTCCTTAAATTACTAGCATGCACGATGATACAAGCTATACATACACTGCTGAATTGCACAGGCTGCTCGGTCGACGTTCTGATTTCATATATCCGTTTTTTAAAGCCTTTAAACATTTATGTAGTATGCGGTCGGTGTTGCCGAGGCTTTTCGCTGCGGCCCTCGAGCGTCTCCGTATCTCAGCGGTGCTGTAAGTCAGAGCTCCTCAGATCAATACGATATGTACGCGGTGACCGCCAGGGATGAATTCGAAAGCCATCAGCACCGTGTGAAATATGGAAATCCGTCCCAAAGCAGCTACGAGCCCACAGACTTTTAATTGGAGCTTCGGTTTCATCTACAACCATTTATATACATCACCACCCTATAAACCTTCTGTAATATAATTTTTTTGTTTTTTGGTGTGATTGTTTTATTTAATTTATTTTTTTAAGCACTATTATTGGGAGTGGGGGATTTTTTGAAAAACAAAAAAAGAAACTTTTATTACTGTGAGGAGACCCTGGTCGTTGGTATCATTTTCCACTAACAAGCCAAGTTCATTACCAAACCTGGTATTGTGTCATCGTCATGCTGCTATAATGGCTCCCAGCATGCGTATACTGATTTTTCTTTTCTTTTTTTTTAAACAATACTTTACTTTGTGTTATTAATAGTCTGGTGGAAAGGCAAGCTATGTATGTATGTATGTATTCAGTGGTGCCCTATAAGCCCTTAAAGAAACACAACCATGCAACATATCTTTAGTTGTATTAGATAGATCTGTGAATTATTTTGCCTTTATTCCTTTATATGTGACTGTTTGATTTGATTATCTTCTTTTATTCTGGGTTTTAATTAAGACAACATTTTTAGTTCCTTTAGTGGCCTAATCACACAAGTAGTCCCACCATGGATCATTAAGCTCACAGTGTGATGGTGGTCGTGTGTCATGGGGTGAATGTTTTAAGATTTCAAAACCAATTTGATTCACTAATTATCGATATTCATTAACCGCCATTTAAGCATGCACAAAAAAAAAAAGGGATACAGATATGACAAGCAGGCCATTAGGTCAATCCGTCTAGCATTCCATCTACCCATGTAATCTAAATAGACCCCCCCCCCCCCTTTCCCTCTCCCCTCCTCCAGAATCAGCTCGATAATTTCTGCGCGAGGGTTAAATTGCACGGCCCATTTGTCAATAATGGACTTGTTGGAGTTGATCCATGATGGTGCTAGACATAATGCATTGCTCTCGAGAGCTTTGCTCCAAGCTGAAGTTCAATACGAGGCTGTGATGTTGCTCAATGAGAAGCACTGATGTTCTTTTGGCATTTGTGATTTTATAATGAGATCGAAACACTACTTCTTTTTTTTCTTTTTTTTTAAACATAATTTATATCTTTTGTACGTTGTATGGGGCACTGATGTTAGCTGGGAGTCTCTTTGGGCTAATGTAGCCGTTAATGTTTGCACTTATTTGGGGATGTGTTTTATTTTACACAGTTGATTTAGGACCACTAAGATTATTATTAAGTTTTAAGTAATGTTTTTAGAATGTTCGAAATGTGCTGTTATTTGGATTAGGGATTTAATCAGGTGTGATTATCTATCCATCGCTATATATATATTTCTCTCTCTCTCTCTCTCTCTATATATATATATATATATATATATATATATATATATATATTAGTAATTAGTACTGTGCAAAACCCTCTTGAATAACCCTTAATTTCCTCATATTAAATTAACAAATTTAATATTAACAAACGTTTTACTGTGACAGGCTGCAAAGTGCCTAAAGATGCAATTAAAAAATTGGTTGTTTATGTAACAACCTCAGCAGCAACCTCATTTCCCCTCTCAGCATTCAGCATCTAGTATACTAATCACCGGCCTGATCATC
This sequence comes from Clarias pachynema, assembly GCA_030014365.1. Taxonomy (NCBI): domain Eukaryota; kingdom Metazoa; phylum Chordata; class Actinopteri; order Siluriformes; family Clariidae; genus Clarias; species Clarias pachynema. The sequence continues at coordinate 25,445,233 of JAQMYL010000039.1, forward strand.
TCTAAATGATAACGAGAGCCAAAAAAGTACTTCAGGAATCCTGGAGAACTATTCCTCAAGATTACATTAAAATGTACAAGAAAGTCCGGCTCTTTGGAAGTAAAATATGAATAAATGAGGGGTCTTGTGACTTTTGCACAGTACTGTATATACACTGATACAAGAAATGTCCTGTTATGCCTTACTGATATGTGGAACATTCCTTATTAATATAAAAAAAACTCTTAAAGATGATAATATACCAAGTGAAAATGAAAAAAACTATTTCGTACCTGAACTGCCAATAACCGATGCCGAGCCGTGGTTATTATATCGCTAACATTTCATAGTGTTCCGTTTCTAATAGGAATTTCATAACCTCCACTATTCACGTTGTAAGACAGTTTAACGGTTAACGCTGAGTAATACATCTAAAGCTACAACCGTACTCGCTTGGCTTTGCTCCAGAATAAACGAGCACTTAAAAATCCTCCAGGTGAAATGGGGCCAAGTAATTTTTATTTCCCCGTCTCATTTTATTTTGTTTTATTTGTTCAGACAGATGAGGGCAGCGTGTCCTGCTCATCGGCATGTAAAAGAGGAAAGCCAGTTAAATCGTGACTCGTCGTAGTCATTAACACACTCGAGGAGATTAATGGCGCTGTGATTCCAGCAGTTTTCTGCTTTCTGCTGATTGCCGAGGGGAAAGTTGTCAATAGAGGGACGGCGCATGGAAAAGTCTCACCTTAACAATTATATTCATTCCCTATAATAATCAACCGAACTTGCCTAATGCGGAATTACTTGCCTGAAGTGTAGGCTCTGTTCATGACTCAAGCAGATTGTGCCAAATGTGTCAGAGAAATGTATAAATATCTATCTATATATTTTTTCTCTTTTCTGATTTTGAGTTTGATGTGTACCATATGTATCTGAAACATCAGGAAAACTGTGTAATACCTCTTAAGCAGCTGAATGTCAAGTTGCTGTTGACATTAAACCTAAAATCAATGTTTCATTTTCAAATGGTATGTAAACCTAAACTGTTTTAATTCCCTATAAAGTACATTATCTATACATCACAAAATGTGTCCATTGTTATTTATACCAAAGATTGTTGCATAACAATAGACTACTGTATATTTACTCATGTGTATTGTAATTATCCATTCAGCCACTCATGATGATCTTCAGGTAATGTTTACTACAAACATCAGGACTTTCACCATGATGTCTGGTTTGAGTATTTCACAATTGACTGAAGGAAATAATAAGATGGTGCACAAAACAGAAAACATCTGAAAGCCTTTGTTTAAATGGACAGACTGGGTCAATCTAAAAGGAAGGCTGTGATGAATCCAATAGCAGCTCTTTACAACTGTGGTGAAGTAAAACACCATTTTAGATTTTGTGCTAAGTGTTCTATGTCAGGCTTGGTGATTTTTTTGTTGTTGTTTTTTCCCAAAATTTCGAAAAAGAATTTATTTATTGTCTAATGTGAAGTGGTTAAATAATATTTTAGGTCTAATAGGAGACTCTAATAGTCAAACTGGGACTTGCAGGTGTAAAATTGATTGATATTTACAGAAGATCTCAAGTACAGTACAGTGATAAGTGTTTTTAGCTGCAGTAAAGCATTTAAATGGTGCAAACATTTTAAAGAAAGTCATAAGTCTGAAACCCTTGATCCTTGAAAATCAACAGATCACTCGCAAACACCAATTGCATACTTTTACAGGAACTTGGTTGGGAGTTTTTGCTACATCCCCCATATAGTCCTTACCTCATTCCAAGCCATTTTACATGTTTGGGCCATGAAAGGAGTTCCTGGGAGGCCAACATTTCAGACATGAAACAGGCAGTCTGTTATTCTGCACAATCAAAAGTCCCAATTTGACTTGAACACCACTTATTCTATTTTTGCGGTTACATGCCATATTGCATATTTTACATTACAGTGTCAAGAAAAGACAGCGAACTATACCAAATGTCAGCTGTGTGCTACCGTACATTTTGTAAATTAGTCTACAAATTTACCTTGTAGACAGCAAAGAATGACGTGAAGCAATAAACACCATAAACAATCATATTTCTAATACACTGTCACCCGTACATATTAATACGTGTTCATGTTTTCTAACGCTCGGCTGTGAATAATGTGTTTACTCGCCGCGTTACTGCAGCAGGTGTTATTGAGACAAACACAGATAGCTTTATGTTGCCTTATCAGTAAGAGGGTGTTACTGCACGACTTACAGATACAGCGTTTTATTTATCGTCATACTGACATCCCTTCCAACAATGGTGTAATACGTCTTTGTTCCCTTCTGTGACTATGAGCTTTGCTCCAAAAGTGTGAGGAAATGATTTAAAGAAGTTTCCTTTTATGAAAATTTTCAGAAAATGGTGTACAACTTTGGAGAACTTTGCATAATGCATGAGATTTGATGCACTTTTAAATAAGTTTTGAATCCGTGCTACTTTCGAGTCAGAAATTAGGTCAGCGTTGATATAAGAACTGAAGCTAAATGAGCAATGTACAGTATACAATACATGGATTTTATTGTAATCTTTCTCTAAATTGACCATGGTATAGCTACTGATTATATATTGTATTTTATTCTATTCTATTCTATAATTATGTATGCAAAAAGAAAAAAATAAACATGATAGAGCTTCCTGTTATAGCAAAATAGTCCAAGATGTGGTGGTTTCACTTGTTTCTTGACAAATTAATAACACGTCATCCTTTCAATGACTTATGTTATAGCAGCTGTAAAATATCACTGCATTATAGGAGTTTGGATCTCTCTCTCTCTTTCTCTCGCCCTCTGTTGTGAGGTCATAAGACCAAACAAAACCTACAGCTTGTTATATTGTAGTGTCTATAAATGGATAGGAAGAAAGTCAGTACAGAAAATGTGGGTTTTAAAATAGCTTCTTTTTTAAAGTTTCAAATGGCCTTACATTTGGACTTTCCTTTGGGATCAATAAAGTATCTATCCATCCATCCATCCATCCACATAATTGTAAACAATTTTTTTTTTTACTAATCAACACTGCTTCTTATCAGGCCACACCAAACTTGTATTCCTCGTTGTGACACAATAAACATCAACAACAACACCTTTATTGCACTGTTATATATTTATTAAACATCGACATGGTAGCTTACCCGAGTAGTGCCGAACATTTTCTCTTGTGTGTCAAGTTCAATAAATAAAGAGCATTTTGGAAATTATATACAGAAAAACTTAAATCTGCTGATGCTGCAGGTTTAAGAAAGTGAAAATGTACACATACAGTGCTGTGAAAAGTCTCCAGTCTATTACCCCTTTCTTTTATTTTATATGCAGTCTAGAGGAATAGTTCTCCGTGCCTTCTGAAGCACTTATCTGCTCTCATTTGCAGTCCAGTCCCTGTACCTGGCCAGTTTCAGAAGAATGCTTTTTTTGTTTGTTTGTTTGTTTGTTTGTTAAACCACACAGCAATCTATGAATCATTCAGGCAAAAAACATCTAACATAAGGCATGAACCAGTGAGAAACAGGTGCAGATGATCAGGCCGGTGATTATATCAGGCTGATGATGCTGAATGCTGAGTGGTTGGAACAGACGAGAGGGGAAATGAGGCTGCTGCTGAGGTTGGTACATAAACAGGCTATTACAAAAAAAATATTGTTCCCATTTAATTTAATATGAAGAAATCGTATTGAGGGTGGCTCAAGACTTTTGCACAGTACTGTATGTAAATGTATGTGCGTGTCTTTTACTAGTGAGCATGTAAACATTATGCCATATACACTTCTAGATGTGTGGGTGTATGGATGGGTGTGTGTGTCAGACATGATGTGGCCCCAAGCGTAAAACTGAGAACGATCTGCGGTGTTTGCGCAGCAGCAGGCGGATCTTCTCGTCGTCCGAGTCGGGGTCGAGAGGTTTGTTGTACTCCTCGTCCTCGAGCTCGGTGTCCGAGGCGCCCTGTCTCTCGGATCTGGACGCTTGAGTGGAGCTCGGCTCGGACGCGCTCTTCTTACGCCACTTAGTGCGCCGGTTCTGAAACCACACCTGAGGGGGAAACGTGTGTCACATCATGACCATATTCAGAGTGTACATACTGTAGTAAGAGCAAAGTGTGATGCTCAAATCTCCAGGATAACAATGCAGATGGAACCTATATGTGTACAGTGACCTTGAAGCTGCCTTATTCTAGTCAATTACATGAAACTTCTTACACTTTTTTATTCTATTTATGTTTTTAAATTTGATTATATTCTACTTTAATATGCTTATTTAACTCTCTTCAACTGTATGTCACTAATGCGATTCCACAGTCATCTTTTTAAAATTAGATTATTTTCTGTTCTATTTTATATAAATATACTATTTTAGCTGAATGAAAAAAATATTCTACATAAACTTTTTACATATATTATTCTGCGGTCCATTTTTATTATGGTATATCCAATTCTATTCATTTTAAATTAAATGATTAAATCTTTCATTTTTGTTCTTTTATATTTAAAAACACATTTTCAATTATATTGGAAATAGTTCTAACTATAATCTTTTAGTACTCCATAGCAAATTGCTCGTTTTTTTTTCTCTTGGATTGTAAAGCACACATTTAGTTTAATTCTGTTGACCTCTATTTCACCTCTATTAACCCTTTACCCTTTTAAAAACTTGTAGTCTATCCAGGGTTGAGAGTTTGATTCCCACCTCGGGTGTGTGTGTGTGTGTTCTTCTCATGCTTGGTGGGTTTCCTCTGGGTGCTCTGGTTTCCTCCCACAATGCAAAGACATGCAGGTTAGGCTAACTGGCATGTCCAAATTGCCTGTAGTGTGTGAGTGTGTGTGCTTGTGTGGTCTGCGATGGATTGGTGCCCTTTCTAGTGTGTACCCGGCTTCATGCCCACAGTCCCCTGGGATAAGCGGTATGAGAATCACAGTGAGCAGGTACGACTCTATTCTGTCCTGACCCTATTCCTTTTTACTCTTTTAGTTCAAATGTAATATAAATACTAATATTAATATTTAAAAACCATTGAATTAAATGTATTTTTTCTCTCATGTATTTTCTCTACTATAATTTCCTTATTTCTATTCAGCTCTATTCAATAGAACTTTGCTTCATTTTTATATAATGGAAATTCCTTTTTGGAAATTATATTTAATATTTTTTAAAAATCATTCAATTATTTATAGTTCTGTCCAAAATTCTGTTCTATTGTATTTTGTTTTATCCTCACTTTTTATTGTTTAATAAATCTCTTCATCATTTCAGTTCTATTCTGCTGATTTATATTTGGATTTTTAAACAATAGATTACCCTTTCAAATTCTATTCTAGTCTATTCAGTGGTACTATAGATTTCAAATTCTTTTTATTTGTATTTTTAATCTTTTAAAATACCTTTTGTTCTATTGTGATATATTTCAAATTTAACTGAATTTTATGGTCATCTTATTACTCTTATTAAATACAGTACTTAATTTTAATAGACATTTTAAATATATTCTATAGTAGTCCATCATATTTAGTTCTGTTCTATTCTGTTGTAATCTACATTTGTTGTATTCTAATCTACTGTTTTTAATCTGTTATTTTTTTTTTACTGCCATGTTGTAATCCACTGTAGCGCAAGAGACTCTTTCAAAATCTATTTGATCATGATTCCTTTACACATGGTTCTTTTGTTATATCAATTTAATCTGTTTGTTTAAATCAATTATAATCTATCTTTTCTATTACAAAGCTGCTCCTTTAATCCTATTTTCCGATAATATACTTAAAAAAAAATCTATTCTTCTTCATTCTTTTCTCTTCTGTTATGTTGCAATCTGCTTTCTTTAAAGGTTCATTTAAACAGTTCAATCATTTAGATCTATATAATTTTATTTTAAGTATACATTTGCCATTATGACTGTGCAGTATATAAATATGATGTGTGTAACAGAAAGCCTTTCATAAATTAGGCAACATAAAAAAGCAAACTGTATTTATGGACTACAGAATCTGAAGGATAATGTGTGTATTTATTCAGCATGCATTATTAGTGTGTGTATGGTTTTCTTACTTTGACCTGTGACTCGGTCATGCCCAGTGAGTACGCCAGTCTCGCTCTCTCTGGTCCCGCTAGGTA
>JAQMYL010000039.1:25466507-25481766 GCA_030014365.1 Clarias pachynema
AACTAACACCCATTAACTCTGATCAATTAACACCAGAAATTTCAACACCAATTAACACTACAGATTTTGCTGTGTAGTTTGACAGTCTGGGGCTGATTTCCAGCTTCAGGACCTGGATGACCTTCCATGATTGATGGAATCATGAATTCTGCGCTCTACGAGAATATCTTGAAGGAAAATATCCAGCCATCAGTTCGTGACCTCAATCTTGAGTGCACTTGGGTTTAAAAAACATTAAGGTTTTGGAGTGGCCTAGTCAAAGTCTAAACATAATTCTGATCCTTTAATAGGCCATTCATGAAAACCCTCCAATGTGGCTGAATTAAAACAATTTTGCAAAGAAAATTGGGCGAACATTCCTTCGCAGCCATGGGAAAGAATCAGCCAGTTATCACAAACACTTGAGTGCAGTTATTGCAAGAGTGGCACAACCAGTTATTATTAGGATTAGAATACATTTCACATAGGGCAAGGCAGGTTCGGACAGATTTTTTCCCTTAATAAATAAAATCATCATTTAAAAACTGTATTTTATATTTATTTCAGTTATCTTTGTGTAATATTAAAATTAGTTTGACGATCTCAATCACTTAATGGTGACGAATAAGCAAATAATAATAATAAATTAGAAAGGCACCTAACACAGTCACGTTATGGTCCACATAATTTCCCCTGTATATGTTTCTGAAGCTCTGTATTTATTTACTTTCAGATAAACATAGTCGCACGTGTGGCCACCGCTGCCTGGGTCCCATGAAATTTCTTTCCAAAGTGGAAGGGAACGCAGGGTTGATCGCCTCAAGGGACATCTCATCCCGCGCAGACCGACTTGCTTTCCTGTGCCGTCCAGTTAAGGTGAACGAGAAGGTCAGAATACGAATCGAAAATTGGTCCTCGTCAAGTGATGGTCACAGAGCTATCGGGATCGGGTTTACAAATGACTCGCCGCTAAACGGTACACAGGGCCCGAGGAACAGCCGCCAATCCTGCCTGGTACCTCTTCCTGAGAACTTGTGCCTGCCAGGAGCAGAAATCGAGTTCTGGATCAACTATGCGTTATTTGTGATTATCCGGGCAAGCGATAAGACAAAATATTACATGAAAGCAGAAGGACTAGATATCAAGGAGCAGCTATTTGTTTTCTTGGATTTTTGCGGAAGCCTAAGCACAGTTCGTCTTTTGGGTAATTAGCGCAAACATTCAGAATAAACCCATTTCTCATGTAATACCATATTTGGTATACTTCTTATAAATATTATTATTAAGAAGAAGAAAAAGAAGAGTAATTTAACATTAAAGCATTTTTTTTACTTTGTTTAATTATGATACAGGTTCAAGGAAAAATAGTCGCACATCTTGCTCTGATCTTCCACCATGCCTGTCTAAAGAAACAAAAGAGCAAGCACTTGAAGAGAACTTTCTTAACCTCAGTCTCATCTCTGATGATAATGCAAACTCAGGTGGGTTTACTCATTCTCTTTACTCCTTATTCTTATAAGGACCATGGGAACTTGGGGCATAAGGCAGGGTACACCCCGGATGAGATGCCAATCTATTTCAGAGCACAAAAGCATACATGCACTCGCACACACACACACTCGCTAAGGGCAATTTAAATACGCCAGTTAGCCAAACCTGCATGTCTTTGGATTGTGCGAGGAATCCGGAGTACCCGGAGGAAACCCACCAAGCACAGGGAGAACATTCACACTCCATGCTCACATACCTGAATCGAACTCTCGATTCTGGAGGAGCAAGTAGTTTACGGAAAAATATTAGCCAATGCCCTGTGTAGTCCACCACCAAACCATCACACAGTTTTAGGGTTATCTGTTAAGCATTGACTAGATACTAATTTGTATTAAAATATATGCATGGTCAAGGTGAAGCTTTGTGTTTGTTATATGGCTTCATGTATGCAATTATTTATTTTTCAGAAAGTAGTTTGTTCATTCCAGCATACTTAATTCAGCTTAGTGGATGAGCAATATTAGGCAATGGAACCACTGGTACTTGATGGATAATGTACTTCCAATCTCATGCACTGTTATACTGTTTTTAATTATAAACAGTTATACTGTTTTAATACTTCATTTCACCTACCACAGGATTGGCCATATTAAATACACTTCATATACTGTAGAAAACAAAAGAAACAAAAAAGAAAACTATAGAAACAAAAGCATAAATAATAACTAAGATCACTTCATGAAGTTCAAATCTGGTGGGCGAATGCCAAATGGTGGGCAAATCAGCACTCTCTCAACAGTCATGAAGATAGAGCACTTTCCATCGAATGTCTTATGCCGTCCCCAATGTTGTGCGAGCACTGGTTTGAAAATATGTTATTTCCACAGTGGTTGGTAGGTGTTGCGTCGATGGGTGAGAGAGAAAGGGGTGGGAATCTGACACGAATAAATTAGGGAGAAAATCAAGAGGGAGGGGGTGAATCTAGTGGAAGACGCATTCAGCATTCAACATTGCTTGAACAAATCTGACTGAAATTCATGCATAAACTTTAACAAATACTAGTGTAAACGTAGGTAGTTTATACAATTTGTAAATAAATAGACTTAATGTCAAAGGTTAATCCCATTTACAACAATTTTGTTGAGCTTTTGTTATAAACCCATTCCTGAGATGTATTTGATTGCATCTTTTTTGTTTTCCAGACGAAACAGATGTTTTCACAGAAGCGCCACCATGGCAAGCAAGTCACTCACCATTACACACTCATCCAGCAGTATCTTCTCAAAGATCAGGTCCAGCCACACACAGACAGACTGCAGTCGACAGCCTTTTAAAGAGCAGGCGCCAGTCTTCAACGGTAATGATTAATGATTAATAAAATATGTGAAGTGGTCTAGGAAAAAACAGATGTCACTGTGTCCAAAAAATAAGATAAAAGTTTTTAACTTTAAAAAATTTGTTTTTCTGGAATCTTGTATGTTATCCTTCTGTAAAAATCACGTTTTCTAAAGATGCAGGTTAACAAACATGGTGGTTAAAAAACGTTGTCACAGCATGAATGCCATGTTTTGATGTGGTTTTGACAGATAGCTGTCTGCTAAGACGAAACTGATAACTCAGCTTGTAAACAGAGAGGGACTGTCAGTATGCCAAAGGCACTCCCACATGTTTTTTCCTCTAACTTTTGGAAGTAAACAAGATTGTAAAAAATGCTAGTTATTTAATTTTCAGTTTACACATACTGTATTCCCCTTGAGGGAATTCCCCTTAACTACTGGACGTAAATGTCAAAATTTAAGGAAGCGACATATTTACGTTACTGTGCAAAGGTTTTATGCACGATATTACCTTTAGTGCATATTTTTTAAATATGTTTATCATGTCTGCATTATTATGTACAAAATCAATTATTATTTTTAAACATACCTTAAAAATGTATAAATAAATCAGTAGTGTTTGATAAAGATTTGTGTGGTTTTATAAGTTAAACAGCTGTTAGGTTTTACTGAGCATGCTGGAGAATTTGAGTTCTCTCTAACTTTGTCACACTTTCCTCTTTCTATTTTCATGCAAATGTTTTGTTTCCATTAAAATAACTGTAAATCTATAAATCTGTTATATAATATTTTGCTTTCTTTACAGGCATGCAAATATTCTTTTGTAATGTTATTTATTAATTAATGTTAAAGTCATGTTTAAAAATATTTAATGTTTTGTATATAATAATGCGTACATGATAAACATGGTGTGTAAAACTTATACAGTATATACATTCGAGTCGGATGAAATTTCTTAAAAATGAAGGCGTCAAAACCGACTGACTTCAAGCAAAGTACGGTGATGAGACTCTTAGCCACAGAAAAATTTGAATGGTGCAAAAGTTGTAGAGAAGGATCCGTGAATGACGATCCCGGCCGCGGTGGCTCGAACCCACCGCAGTCATTCCCATAAATATTCAGCGAGGAGATCGGCTGATCCTTACATATCGACAGATAACAATAAAAAAGTTCCAGTTTTGCTGGAACGCTATTTGTGTATATACGATACTATAAGACATTATATGTTTTTATTATCATCACTTTATATCATTATAACATTATTATCAGCTAAGGCTAAGCATTAGTACATTACCACTGTGCAACACAGGTGTGACATTGAGCAGTAGTTTTACAAAGCACATGTTTTGTGTTTATTCCACCATCACTAGGAGGAGACGGATGTGATGTATTTGCTGAGAGTGTTTAAGCAGCAGTACCTCAGCTCAAATGAGGTGCATGTGACCGTCTGGAGGAACAAGCTTCTGAAGAGTGCTGCTGATGTTCTATCCAACAGGAACTTCTGCTGGACTAAAACACCTTTGATTAAGTTTGCTGGCGAGGAGGCTTTCGATAATGGAGGCCCAAGAAGGGAGTTTTTTAGGTAGGCTTTAATGAAATTGTTTGGTCTACCCTTTCAGTGGTAGTAAACTGGCCAATCTTGGATGTGTCTAAGCTCATGCATGTGGAAGTTAGCGGATAGCGTTTTCTGCTTGTGTGTGAAAAGGCAGAGTATGAAAAAAATTACTGAACTGGGAAATAAATTCAATGTGAATTTTGTCTACTTGTATAATAAGTGGCATGCCGATAAAAGATCTTTAATTTTGCCGTTTCTCCTAATTCATTGCTTTCAGACTCCTGATGATCGAGGTTCAAAGAAGTCTGGGAATTTTTGAGGGAAACCCAAAACAGTTGCTCTTCACTTACGACCAGATTGCTTTACAGCAGCATAAATACGAGCAAGCTGGGAAGCTTGTAGCTTGGTCTATAATTCATGGAGGACCAGGACTCAAATGTCTAGACGCTCGTCTTTACCAGCTCATGTGTGGTGTAGAAATGGATCTGGCTGATTTTGACTGGCGCCTCATACCAGATGCCGACGTCCAAAGCAAAGCACAGAAAGTATGCTTGTGTCTGCAACTATTTATATATCCCTTTATTCATGTTTATCTGAAAAAATGCCCAATCCTTATCTCCTGTGTCTTCTCAGATCTTATCTTGCACAACATCTGAACACCTTTGTGCTTTGCAAAGAGAGTTAGGAGACTGGATCTGTGACTGTGGATTTCCCGGGATTTATGGACCAAACATTTGTGTCCAAGACGTTCCTAAGATTTACTCCTACATCGTGAAGCACTACATTTATCTCAGGTAATGAATAGAAAGCGCCAGGTTAATGTAAAGGCCATGTAAAGTCATTTTCTGGTTAATTTCCAGGCAGTTTAGCTCTTGTATTTCTAATAAATGAAATTCTTCGTAAATCAGAGTATGCATGCTGACTGGAATACAGCCATGCCAGAGAATAGCATTTCTTATCTTAACGTGAGCAGTGAAACTTTCTACTTTTTGTAACATTTACAGACTTTTAGAGCGAATAATAAGTCCTTTCTACTTTTTGTGTGGCATAAACTTTATCTTCGTCTTATTCATTTTAAGAAAGAGAGAGTGAGAGCAAGGCTGCAGTAGAAAAGACAGTTTATAGCTGCTATAGCATAAGTTCCACCACATTAAATATTAACTATAAAAAAATTTAAACATTTTCACGTGTCTTACAATAATGTTTCACGTGTCTTTGCAATAAATGTAAAATTGTGATAATTGCCAAAACAATGTTCGATAGAAACAAACAGTAAAACATTTCAGGACAAACTGTTACTGTACTGTATAAGAAATGCATATATAAAAGGTTTATATTTATTTTCTTCAGGGTGTCGAATATGATCAGCCAGTTCACCGAAGGCCTGAACTCTTGTGGAAATCTGTGGGATCTAATAAAGACCAACTGGATCGATTTCCTTCCTTTTTTTACCAAAACGAGCGAACGGATTTCACGGCCGTCATTCAGAGCCCTGTTTAAAATCAACTGGAGTCCAGAAGGCACCAAAAGGAGAGAAGAGGAAGAGAAAACCATCTACTCCTGGGAGCTGGTGTTAAAGATGATCGAGGGTGAGCGTCATTTTCTCCAGATCTCTTTGATGTTTTTCTATGGTGATTTATCTATCATATTAGTTATTACGGTATACCAGGGCCAAAGCTTTGAAGGAAACCAGGAAATTATATGATGTCATTTTTGGCTCCATCCTAACAGTCACATGCACATTGTTCTAATTGCGCACACACCAGATTTAATACAATATGCTATGTTTGCTTGACTTTTCCATAGACAAAGAATCAGAGCTACGTTTCAAAGAGTTGCTCGTTTTTATCACGGGGGCAGACGAGGTTCCGGTGTTGGGATTCCCTGAAAAACTCAGCATCCACTTTTACAAACCTGAAAGGAAAGGCTTTCGTCTACCATACACGTCAACTTGCATGATGGGACTGTTTCTTCAACGAGGTGTCAGGAGTCATGTAGAGCTCAACAAGATGCTGCTGAGAGCAGTGAGAGATTCGACAGGATTTGGACAATCATAAGACTGTACAATATTTACACTTGTAAATAAAAAAAAACTTAGTTCAGTTTTGTGGAGCAGTTGGAGTGACCTCCGAGAACTTCCTGTTATTTTTTGAAAGAGGAACTTGATGCTGCTGAGAGCAGCAAGAGGTTTTCAAGATTTGGTAATATTATTTTAGTGATACAGAAAGTAAAAATGGCTCAGGTTTGTTAGTGTTACATAAAGCATACAGTAAAGAGCAAGATACGATTTGAACTGAAGGGTCAATGTAAAAATATGTAAAAAATATGTTTCTACAGTATTTATGACTAACTCGTCTAAACAATCATTTTCGCTGAAATGACACATTTTGCATAAAAGTTAAACAGACTCCTGAATATGCCTAGACTTTTATTATACAGAGTAAATAAAATTAGTTCTTCAGGATGAGAAAAAGAGGTTCAGCTCATTCCCTGTTGCTTCAGATAAAAAAAAGAAAAAATTATTTAGGGTAAACCATCATATTTATTAACTATATTTGGATATTAATGATTAACATTTAAAACAATAATTCCTTGTCCAAAAAAAAAAAGCTTAAAGGCAAAATACAAAGGCAAGTTTAATTATATTTTTAACTCTTGTGCCCTAATTGAGGGGGCACCAACATTAAAAAGAAAATCCTACAATGCATCGACGGTACAATAACAGATGAAAATAATCTAAGGCAATAAGTGTGTGTGGCCTGCCAACATGCAGCATCGCTTTAATTTTAACAGCCTGTTGCAGGAAATTAGTCCTGACCCTGCTGGCAGTTTGGCAATCGTGTGTTACTTGTAAATTCCAACTCCGGGGTGTGCAATTGTTAATTCAAGGACATGACGCACGCAGAAAGTGTTTAAAGTCAGAAATTAATAACATCCGTAAAGGCTGCAAGTCAAACCAGGATTTTTGATTGTGCAGATGAGCAGAACACGATTACGAAAGTAAAAACCACCTTTATTTCTCTATAATGGAGAAGTGGCTTGGAGCGAGGACTGCATGGAGGGATGTGGCAATAAGTCCCAGTCGAGTTCCTGTAATGTGCAAGTGGTGCGGTGGGAAGTATGAGGTCATGCAAAAACAGATGATGAAACCAGGCTGTCTATTAAAGGAATGGGCCATTATACAGTAGGAGTTCCTGGGAGGCCAGCGTTTTGGACATGAAGCAGGCAGTCCAATCAAGGCTCTGGGATGCTGAGAAAACGTTCTACCTTGGTAGATGCTATCCAAGCATTAACGAAACCCTGGGATGAGTGCATTAGTGTAGCAGAGGATTATATAGAGAAATAAAGGGAGTTTTTACTCTCTGTGTTGTATAAATGCTAAACCATTGCCTTTTATTCAGCTATTTATCGTAATAATGTAGGAAAGTAAAAATCACATACATTTCATTTGACATGTAATTATGTAGGCTAATGAATGAAAAGCAAGCGAGTAACCATATTCAAGATCATATGAGCAAACTAAAAAATGCTAAAATGCGTGTGAAAAGCACAAGTGAAAATAAATGAATCACATAAAAGACAAAAAGGAATCGTTTCCCACACAAAGGCTGAGAACATGAAGAAGTAGCGGTCATGTTTCTCCAGAACCCAAATGTTTGGGCTAGATTCAAGTCTTTGGTGTGGCATTTGAGATGAATTGGGAGTGGAAACTTTGCCCAAACCTGGCAACCCTTGGGAAAGTTGGGAAACTCGCTGTAGGGCTCGGTGGTGTTACTAAAACTGACCCCAAACAGGCCGCTAGACTGTATGCTGGATGACTGTATGATGCCAACTCTTAGGAGGTTAACGCTAAAAAATCACTATATAGCAGCCAATAATAGCTCGAGTCATGTGTTAAGAGACTTGCAACTTAATAGTGTTTTGTTCCTCAACTTTCAACTTGAAACTGTACTAGATACATCACATGAGTAGTCACATTCCCTAGATTTGATATGTTTTATGATGTTTATGAGGAAGTGAAGTCACACTGTTGAAATGCAGTGGCAATTCCAAGGGTATACTAGGAAATTCAGGGTGCTTTCTGAAGCAGCCTTTAATCATATCAGCATTACTAAAATAAAGGCCAGGAAAAGAAGATCAGAGGATCAGAAGATCCCTGTGCAGTGATATAATGTAGACATCTACAAATCACAGGATCATGTGAGCTTTTAAAAAAAAATTTTTTTTTATACACATATTGTTTCGTGTTGCATTTCTCATATCTCTCTCTCTCTCTCTCTCTCTCTCTCTCTCTCTCTTTCTCTCTCTCAGACACACTCTGTCCCTGGATATGGAAAGTCCCACACTCCATTTGGAATGTTTAAACATTTATGAGTCATGTTGTGTGTAATCAAGCTCAGGGACTTTACCTTTTAAACTTTTTTAAACATTCTGTTAAAGAGTCAGAACAAGGATTTCAGAAAATGAAACATGATACACAAGGCCAGTAGCTTCCTCCGGGGTATGAACAAACATATTAAAGCCACATATCACTTGATTTCTTCAAGAACACTTTCTTTGAATGCTATTATAATAAGCACAGTCTTGTAAGAAAGTACCGTAGTAAAGAATTGGCAAAAATGTCTCTATCTGCTTTCTTAATTCTCTTTAGGTGCAATGATGGTATTTAAATCTTATAGGACCATGGGACAGTAGTATATATTGTAGATTTTATATTTTACATTCTTTTCTATTGGCATTTTGGCACTCTCTTATTTTCTTTTTGAATTTGATATTCAATACGCAAGTTATTGGTACAGGTTTCAAGCCAGATGCCATCTTTGCCACAACCCGCCCATTTCTCCAGGCTTGGGACTGTCACTAAAGATGCATCTCCAATAGCTACCTACTATATTATGTATGGGTATAGGATTGCAGTATAGCCTGGCGGTTGCGGGGCTCGAACCCCCCCAGCCATCCAATCAGCAACCCAGTGTCTCAACAATCTGAGCCACCACTGCCCCGGAATAAAAAATGATTCATCTAACAACATCTTTAATTTAAGGGCAGATTTTCAGTGTGAAATATGTACATTGAACAAAAACAATTAATGTTTATATTAAACTCATTAAATCATACTAAGTACATTTATAAAAATTTATTTATTTATTTCGGACGTTTTCTACAATATCAATATGTAAACCTTTTATAAATTCTCCAACACTGCATTATAAAATGCTTGTGCAATGCATATAGTAAATGTCTCTTGTACCCAGCGCTTTAGCACCTAATGAGTAACCTATTAAATGGGATTTGTTTACTGAAGATATTCTGATCCTGTCTATAGAGCTTTACGTTACTTTATCATAAACTTTCTCACTGACTCACTGACTTATCTCAAGCCTCCAGAAAACTAGAGTAATAAAGAAGAATATTATTGCACTTAGTTAAGTGATATGTGCTTAGAGAGAAGCAATATTCAGTGACATCACCAACTGAAATAATGAAATGTTTTTCTGTTTCTGGAAGTCCTTCAAAATGTTCACAAAGAGTCATTGAACTTTTTTCTTCTTCTTTTTTTTTTGTAGAGCTGTTTAACTACGGGGAATTTGTTGAGCAGATAGTGTATGTCGATCCTTATATGGTGAGGAAAATCTGAAGAAAATGTAATAAAGATGCCTAGAAGATGCATATGGGGTTTTACTTTCACCAACTTTTTTAGACATTTTCTATAATAAGTCAATACTTCATAGATAGATAGATAGATAGATAGATAGATAGATAGATAGATGCAAACTTGTAGATAGGTGTAACTTGATAAGGCATGTATCTGTGCGTATTGCTCAACTGTTGCAGAATACACTCACTTTCATTTACTATTAAATCCATTTATTCATTTATTTATCCTCAGGAAACTTTTTCTCTGGTCAGGGCGAGGGTGGATCCTAAGTCGATGCCAGGGAAAACTGGGTGAGAGACTGGAATATATCTTGGATGAGGTATCATTTTAATGCAGGGAATTTTTTTTTTAACTAAAACACTTTGGTGGTTGGGAAAAAATGCTTTAGCATCAAGATAGTTTTAATCGGTTTCCACTGTCCAAACTCAACAGCTGTGATTTACAGCCATAAACTCACACTTCTGGTGAAGATATTTTTTTTAATCGAACAGGGAATTCCTGGTTTCAGAATGAGGCTGAGTGTTTCCTTTTTCTTACATCACAGAATCCTCATTTAAAGATCCTCAAAATACAATAAAAAAAAATAATAAATAAATTCCTGAGGCCCTCCTTGTAAACAAATTTGCACTGACTGTATCTCAGAACCCGGACATGATTCAGTATAACAGCTGGAATCAAAATGAAGCTTGTTGAACCAGGAATTCTGAAATTATGCATAACTCAGTTAACACCCAAAGTGCAACATAATACCTGATTTGATATGAAAGGTCACACTTACACTAAAATACAATACATGCGGGAGAAAACAAAATGACTCGGAGGAAACCCATGCAAAAATATGACATACTACAATCCAAGCTGTGGTGCAGCAGCACTAACTATTGAACCACCATGATGTTTTACATCTACAGCTTTAATTTGTAATTATATATAGAAATAAAAAACATTTCCATACAACTTTGTGAACGATGGGATTTTGAAATCGTCAATGGAATTAAAGTATACATGAACCAAGATTGTTATTTGTATTTGATAATACAAACTTGATAAACACAGTACTTTCCACTTGCGCTAGTACATGACTATACATGAAATATACAAATCATATATTGCTTAAAATAACATGACTCTGATGTAAAGTATGTGTCTTGTGATACAGTACAAGTTTAGTTTCATTTTGAATCATCGTTAAGCCCTTCCCTTTAGTGACAAAAGAAAATAAATGTTCTACAGATAAAGTAAACCTATTGTTCTGCCACTCCTTCATGAGTCATGAGACAACAAGCAGAGTAACGTATAAGACAGACAACAGTAAAGGAAAATATGACCTCATATTCAGCCCTAATATATGCAGAATGCCAATATTCAGGAAGTAAAAGATTTTAAAATACAGTAGAATCAGAAAGTAAAGTTTTTGCCACTACGTACTCACTGGCCACTTTAAAAGGAACACCTGTACCTCTGCTCATTTAAGTAATTAATCAATCAGCCAATCATGTGACTGCTGGAGAATGCATAATTGTCACAGAAAAAGAATGAGACTATTGCAGGATGCAGATCTGTAATATTGCTCAGGTTATACTTTTATTATTATTATTATTATTATTATTATTATTATTATTATTATAACCATAAATTGGTACAAGTTTATTGACTAATTACAGTTTATGGCATGGCTTAA
The DNA here is from genome assembly GCA_030014365.1 of Clarias pachynema. Taxonomy (NCBI): domain Eukaryota; kingdom Metazoa; phylum Chordata; class Actinopteri; order Siluriformes; family Clariidae; genus Clarias; species Clarias pachynema. Next base: position 25,478,210 of record JAQMYL010000039.1, read on the forward strand.
GGAGCATACAAGATAATTTTCAGGATAATAACTCAAAGTCTGCATTGGTTGTATTATCTAATAGTTTTGCACAATTTGAGGGTTAAAGAATTAACAAACGGACAGAATGCAACAGCAAATAATATAATCTGCTCGACTCCTGAACTATACACTTTTGCACTGAAATTGAAGGTCTTGTAATAAAGCAAAAAATGTAATAAAGCAAATCTGTACTTCCTTCAAACATTGTCACATCTGTCATAAAGTGTAAGTCTTAGGCATTAGTTCTCCTCTTAGGCATAAGTCTCCTGATATTGCCAGGGCATGCCATTAACTTGTAGACAATTTATACAGAGCATAGTAAAGTGAAAGTATTGTGTTAGATTCGCACATCTTTACTTTCATCCATTAGTTCTTTCATCTTCAGTTTATCGTCTTCTGATATGAATTCAGTTTAATTTTATATTATTACAGCAATAAATTATAGCAATAAAATATCAGATAATGACCCCAGTTACAGACAAGCTGTTTGTCTTGTTTGCACTTTTTGTCATTTAGCTAAATTGATGTGTACGGCAATGAGCACAGTAAACATGAAACTTTTACTCGTCGCTCTAGAATTCATTTTGTCAAATCAATTGACGTACAGTATAGCTTAAAGATTAGGTCTTTCACTCACTTGCGGTCTATCCTGCAAAAAAGTTTTGGAACACATGTCTGCCTCTTGATAAAACCAAATTATGCTTCAAAATGAAACCAAATGTTTCAACACTGTGTTGCATGATGCATATCTGTTACATTGCTCAGATTATACTTAGATTATATATATATATATATATATATTTTTTTTTTTAATTTATTTATTTATTTATTATTATTTCTATAACCACAATTTTGGTGCAGGTTTATTGACTAGTTCCAGTTTATAGCATGGTTTAAGTATAACACAGGATCATTTTCAGGATTATAACTCAAAGTCTGCATTGGTTGTATTATCTACTAGAATTGCACAATTTGACTGTTAAAGCATTAACAAATGGACAGAATGCAACAAGAAATAATATAATCTGCTCGACTCCTAAATGATATACTTTCACACTGAAACTGCAGGTCTGAAGGTGTAATACTTCCTTTAAACTTTGTCACACTTGTGGCCGGTTACATGCCGGTGTTGGCTGAAAAATAAGGTTTTCAGGGAACTTAAAACCTCTTTTAGGTTCCTATCTGTATATATATTTTACGGTAAATGTCATACCAACAGCGTCAAAAGACTTCTTTCTTGCATTCCTTTCGATGTGTTTATTGTCATGAACGTGGCATGTAACAGTAAAAGAATGTGAAGCATGATGGTGGTAGCATCATGTTAAGTCTTCCTAAGCCTTCTGTTTGTTTCTTTGAAAACATGCCTCAACACCAAATCAATTATGATGGAAAATTTTCTTTCAATTCCTTATAATGAATTTAATGGTGCTTCAAAGTTTGAGATAATATTTTTCTAACCAATCCCTGACTAATATATATATATATATATATACTGAATCCCCATCTTTAGAAATGAAAGTACAAATTTTAGTTACTAAATACTCACTGGCCACTTTAAAAGGAACACCTGTACCCTTGCTCATTTCAGCAATTAATCAATCAGCCAAACATGTGCCAGCTGCAGAATGCAAAATTGGCATAGAAGAAGGATGAGACTGCAGGTGATAGATTACTGAAATGAGCACTTTTTACAACGGCGAGAAGAAAAGCATCTCAGCTTGCACAACAAGTCAAACTGTCTTGTGTTACATAAGAACAGGAATCTGAGGCTACACTAGGCGTATGCACACAAAAACTAGACAATTGCTCGGATGACATTTGATGCAATCATTTACATCCTGTAGCTGCATGATTTATGCATTGTGGAACTGGGTGGGACTAAGAACCGGTGATCCCATTTCAGAAAATTGGAATCTAACAAAATGTTCAAAATCACCCACCCACACAAAATTCAACACTGAGAATAATGATTTAACTATAGCATAGGCTAAAAATATCAAACATGTGGCATGTAACAGTAAACATAATTAACAAGAAAATTTGGTTAAGAGTAATTTTACTTTAAAGGCAGATTAGTAATATTTAGTAAGCAGAAAGGATAAGCATTATACAAAGATTTGTAGTTCTCTGCTATTATGTTGTCAAGTTAAAACATGAATGTGTGCTGCAATACATATTACTGAACCTGAGGAAAATAAAGTGAAAGTATTACATAACTAAGGCATTAGCCTTAAGTGTCCTGATATGGCCTGAGCATACTATTAACTTGTTGGCAACTTATACAGAGCGTAGTAAAGTGAAAGTATTGTGTTAGATACGCACACCTTTACTTCCATCCATTATTTCTTTCATCTTCAGTTTATCGTGGTCAGGGTTTGGTGGATCTACAGCCTAGAACCTAGAACCTTTGTGTGCTTTGATGTTTGTGTCTTGTGATATTAATTCAGTTTCATTTTATACTATTATATAGTTATAGAAATAAAAGATCAGATAATGACCCTAGTTACAGAAGAGCTGTTTGTCTTGTTTGCACCCCATGCTTTTGTCATGTAGCTAAATTTATGTGTGCGGAAATGAGCACAGTAAACATGATACTTTTGCTGCATATGGAAAATGCATAACCGTATTATGTGTTGTGGAAAATCAAAACTGACATCGGTGGCTTGATCAACTGGTTAGAGTATTTTTAGAAGCTACTCTGAGAATTCACAGACAAAAAAAAAAAAGAAACCAAAAGCATCCCGTGAACTAGTTCTTAATTAGTTGTAATTGACAGGTACAGTAATTAATATACCTATTTATTACAGCACGGGGTGCAGAAAAGCATTTTCAGAACACATCAAACTTTGAGACTAAAACTGCATAAGACTACGTCAGGTTCCACTCTTGTTAGCCAAGAATATGCCAATCAAAACTAACCAGATAAAGATGAAAAAAAGTGGATGTGAGGGTTGGTTTGAACATTACCTGGAGCTTTTGACCCTCATTTGCATTCCTTTGGCTGAATAATTGGCTAACAGCATGAACATGCAGTGGCACATGTACTGTAGTCCTATTAAAGTGGAACAGAGGGAAAAAATAGTAGCACCATGCCACAGATAAATTTAAGGTTAGCTTAGCTGGACTTATTAGCAAAGGAACTTCACTCTAGAATCAATTTTGCTAAATTGATTGACGTACAGTGTAGCTTCAAAACTAGGTAGTGCAGGAGCTAATATTCAAACTCACTCACTCACTTGCGGTCTATCCTGTGAAAAAAGTTTTATTGGAACACATGTCAGCCTTTATTCTCTTATCTTGACAAAAACAAATTATGCATAAAAATGAAACTGAATGTACAGTATGTTGCATGATGTACTGTTATATTGCTCAGATTATACTTAGATTATGAATATATATATATTTTTTTTTATTTCTATAACCACAATTTGGTGCAGGTTTATTGACTACTGTAGTTCCTGTTAACCGTTATATGACAAAACCAGGAACTATTCAATTACACCTTTATTACCGACCGCCGTCAGGCTTACACACAT
>JAQMYL010000039.1:25485935-25501000 GCA_030014365.1 Clarias pachynema
AAATATATATATATATATATATACATATATATATATATATATATATATATTTTTTTTTTTTTTTTTTTTTAGTTTTTTTTTTTATATATGCTAATTTAAAACATTGCTGTTCCTTTATGATCCTACAGGTGGTGCATACTAATCAATTCACACATTGACAGGCAGGACAGCAGTTTCTTTAGAATTGCAACAAAATTGTGGGGAAAATAATATTGAATTGGGATATTTATAAAACTGTGATACTTACAGAATCGCAATACAAATCAAATTGGTATGTAGGTATTGTGATACTATTGTATCAGGTGATCCCTGGTGATTCCCCTGCCTAATAATCATGCAGATAATCATCCAGAAAACAGTAATAAATGTTATTGTACAGTACATTGTGTCCTTATGGGCTGAAAAGTCCAGTTTAACAACTTTTCCACTGTTGGGCCAAATTGTCACAACTCCTTTCTAATACATGAATATAAATATAAACAAATGCACAATGTGTGTCTAAGACTTTTTTTTTTTTATTATTCTATACAAGTTTCCTTTCTTTTTAATGTGTCATGCCCGAGGAATGCAACCACATATCCTGATTCTCACTTCCCTTCATTTAATTCATTTGTACTGTAAAGTGTGACCCATAATAGGCCTGCCAGATTATTCCTCAATTACTAATTGAGTTAAACATGCACTGTGAAATATAATATACAGTAACAATAATAACAGCTCTTAAGGTGCTTTTGTGTAAAAGTCAATGGGATTTTGTGTGTCTGTTGTTTTTTTTTCTTCTACAAGCCACAAGCATATTATTCATCTGGAAGCAATAAAAAGGGCTCCCGGCAATTTAACTCTTCAACAGAAAGGAGATGTAATGTGCTACTCTACACCTTATTATGGAAATCAGATTTTAAAAATGCAGGTTCTCCACATGGTTTCTGGGAAGGTCTTGAAACCAAATGGAGAACCTGATCTGCATTTGATTAAGGGATACAGTTTATAAAGAATAAAGAAGGAGTGATGCAATATTTTGTCCACATAAGTTTTTAGGACAAGCACAGTATTGTAATGGCTTATATCTTTGTCTATACGAGGAGGAGACACCTTTCAATTGGATACAGTGAACTTTTGTTAACAATATTTTATTAATTTTAAACAGGTACTGTATGTAACAGGGTACAGTGCACTTTTAACTAAAATTGTATACTGCAAATCACCAATATCTGAGCTTATACTGAAAAAACAAAACAAACTAGCAAAAAAAACTGTAATTAATTAATAACTCACAAGGACTTGAAATATAGTATTAATACAACAACATTGTTAAATTTCTTCATTGTTAATTGGCTTGCAAGACGTAAATTAAAGCAAGTGGAAAGGATGAATAACATTTAATTCTCATTCATGGAATTCCTGGTATCCATGGATGATTTTCCACAGTCAGTGCTGTCAGAGTTGAAATTATCAAAGGTACTGTAGTTTTCCAAAACAATTGAATTTTCATAATGGAAAACTTTCTCAATACCATTTCTCAGTAATACTGTATAATATGTTGTAGTCATGTGTTGTTTTGCAACATGACCCCCGCCTATAAACGTGTAATAAAGTAAAATTCTCTCGAATTTCATACCCATTTTCCTCATTTTCTTTTGATTCTGTAAACCTTGAGGTGGGACTGCACTCTTACTGCACATATTGTAGGAGACCAGTTCATCGCAAACCACCATGCAGATTGATCATCCATTTATATATTTCATTCTACTGGCATTTTTAAACAGTGGGAGGATATCTGAGAGCCTGAAGGGAACTCACTTGGACACAAGGAGAACATGCGCCACAGCTCACACAGACAGTAACCTGAGATTAGGATTAGTAACCTGGAGCTGTGAGGCACCCTGCTAATTAACTAGTTTCTGTTGGGGAATTCCCAAATTTCGTCTTAACACTGGTTGCACATTCCTCCACATGATCACAATCCTGACTCTCAGTTCCCTAAAATCATCCCAACCCTGTCTCCGAGTTCCCCAACATCATCCCAACCCTGTCTCCCAGTTCCCTAACATCATCCCAACCCTGTCTCTGAGTTCCCCAACATGACCCCAACCCTGTCTTCCAATTCCCTAACATCATCCCAACCCTGTCTCTGAGTTCCCCAACATGACCCCAACCCTGTCTCCCAGTTCCCCAGCATCATCCACAACACCATTTTCACCCCTTTCTCCATGTCTTTAAACATTATTCTTTAAATTATTTTAGTGTTCCTCCAGAACATATACCAAAACACACACACAGACACACATTAAACTGCAAATGTTGAATATTCCTTAATTTTTGTCATTATAAAAATATAAGATTTATTTGCCAGAATTTCCTGTTGAAACCATTTGTTTTATACAAAACATGTATCCAATCTATCATCTAGAATATTTTTGTGCCGCATAAAATGTTGTGCAATATTGTTAAAATTACAGCACTCTTCAGCCACAAAGGTTTTCCCCTAAACCTCCAAGATGCATACCATTTATTTTAATACCATCATGTGGAATGACATGTATCTACTTCAGCTGTTATCCTGTTCCCATGGACAGGATCCTAATATTATAAGACTATAATATAATATACCAGATCTTCCAGCTAGGAAACTGTTAATGATTACAATGTGACAGGATCGATCGATCGATCTATCTATCTATCTATCTGTCCATCCGTCCGCCTGTCTGTCTGCTTATTTTTATCATGATAGCACATACTGTAAGAACGCAGGGTGACACAGGTGTCACAAACACTTTAAATGTTCTAGAAAGGTATGTATTCATCTTTATCCTTGATGTTAAGTCACCAGGTCTCTTAGTAAGATCTAATAAACATCCTGTCATGTGACAGTCTGTGAACTTGTGTACCCTTGACATTTCATTATGATTGGTGTGCTGGGGTAGCACATGTGGCAAATTTTGGGGGAATTTTAAAATGCTTTTATTGTTGTTGTTGTTGTAACTGAATGTAAGTTTCATCCTATTTAACAATTTAAGTGATTTAATTACAATTTCATACTTTATATTTAACCTGTACTGTATATACTGCATTTCTTGAACAGATGGATATAAAACAAATGAAGAAAATACTGTATTGCTGTGACATATAGTATGCCACATTTGGCTTTTAATAGCATTTAAAAAATAGTGTTATGTTCTTCATAATACCCCTTAAATGTGAAATGGCTCTGGGCTCTAATGGGTTAATGATCAGAGAATGATGTCTGGTGTTACAGCTTGCATGATGGTGGAAGGCTTTTTTCTTTCCAGTTGTATCACAAGGTCAGTGTTTACGGGAAACATGCCATTCTTCTTTGCTCAGTTCATCCAGCCTGTTTGCAAGTTAGTACTTTTCCAAGGTCCTCCCCTCTTCTCTCCTCCTCCCTCTTTCTCTTTCAAGCCTATGGTGAGTAATGTTTTCAGTTCAAACCCACAGCACGTGGGGAGACGCATTATAAATACAGGCACACGCTCACTCTTCGGTTGTAAACGTTGTAATCTGTAATTGCTTATGGAACTACAATCCACTTTTCTTTACCGAAGTTTAAGAAGAAGGAAAGAGAGATGGCACGTAAGGACAAAGGTAAGACTTATTTAATGACTTATAAAATTATATATATATAATGAGTTTAATGTCATGTCATGTCATATGCTATAGAATCATTCTCTAAGTGCTGCTTCTTGATTTTATTATTAAAGTTAAATGAGGAGTGTGGGACCTATTTACAGCAAATAAAAAATACTGCATTGATTCATAATTCTATAGGCAACTGCAATCACAGCTCTTACTCTGTATTGTGTAGTATCACTATTATGATGTGTCCTTGGTTAACAAGTTCATAATTAATTTCAAGATATTACTTATTTATAGGGCATCCTGTTATTTATTGGGTTCATTTGTATTCTGGTCACCAGTCAAACAGGTTACTAATTATTAAAATATCAGTGATAGATAGATAGATAGATAGATAGATAGATAGATAGATAGATAGATAGATATAGGAAATTTAAAATACAACAACTTTGCAATAATGCAATAACTACGTAAAAACGTGGATTTACATGAATGCACCATTCAGATATATATTTAAGTAAACACAGTAATGCTTGAACTTTCCAAATAAAGCATGCACACCTAAGCACAGTTGTAGTGCGGTCCTGTACTGTGTCTGAGAATGCAGTGTTTATTGCAGTTCACACTTCAGTTTGTTCACACAGTCTGTGCGTTTCTTCCAGAAGTTCGCCGGGCGTGCAGATGTAGAAACAGCTGCTTGGGTCCGCTCACCTTTCACTCCGAAGCCAAGGGGCAGCACGTGAAGCTGAGCGCAGGCGCCCGGCGCGCGACCAGGAACCCGCACTCGTTCCATCACGGCGTGATGTTCAGCAGCCGGCCGCTGCGCGTCCATGAGAAAGTGCGCATGCGCGTGGAGCGCTGCGCACCTGCGTGGCACGGCGCGCTCCGCCTCGGCTTCACCAGCGTGCCGCCCGGTACCGGCCCCATGTGTTCTTTAGCCATTCCCGACCTCACCGAACGACAGGGGTTCTGGGCGACCCCAGTACCGGAGAGTCACTGCAGCCCACGGACCGAGCTGACGCTCTGGCTGACGGGATCCGGACACCTGCGCATCAGGACGAATAGCGGGTACGAGCACGAAGAAAAACTCGACCAGATAGACTCGAGGAAGCCGATCTGGGCCATGATTGATGTGTACGGCCAGACAACCGCTGTTCTCCTACTAGGTGAGTTATTCTGTCATAACATCATCAGTCTATTCACTCTCAGTATCTTTTATACACTATATGTGACCAAACCTGCAATGACATTGTATCCTTCAATATGGAGCCGGTCCCCCTTTTATATGTAGCTATAACACCACTCTTCCACTCTTCTTGTAAGGCTGTTCACAAGATTTGGGAGTGTTTCTGTGGATATGAATGGGTACAAATGGGAATTCATTGTGTAGAGTGTTTATGAGGCCAGGCACCGATGTTGGATGAGAAAGCCTGGCTCGCAATCAACATTCTAGTTTATCCCAAAGGTGCTTGGGGTCAGGGCTCTATGTTAGGGCCAGGCAAGTTCTTCCACACTGAACTCATCAAACCATGGCTTTATAGTCCTGGAGCACAGTCATAACCTTCCTCAAACTGTTGCCACAAAGTTGGAAGCATACTGTAGCATCGTCCAAGATGTCTTGGTATGCTGAAGCATTAAGATTGTTCTTCACTGGGGGTATGGGGCCTAATTGTACCACCTAAATTCAATAATTAAAAGGTTTGGTCAACTATTTTTGTCCATATAGTATATCTTTAATACGCTTCTGGCCAAAAGTTTGTGGACAACTGTTCATCACCCCCGAATGTGGTCTTCTGCAAACTTGGAAGCACACAATTGTATAGCAGGATGTCTTTGTATCCTGTAGTGTTACACATTTCCTGCACTGGAAATGAGAAATATGAACCCGTTCCTGCATGACAATACCATTGTAATCACATGACGCTGTGATTACTTCATACCACTGACCACCTTTGACATTTGCGATGAACAGGAACACTCCAGATCTCCTTGTGTAACATCCTCCAATGTTTATTTACTTGAATAAACACACATCCGTACATTCGTGCTCAACACAAAGTCTTTCTAGAAGAGTGGAGCGTATTATAACAGCAAAGATGGAATAAATGTGGAATGTGATTTATGAGTTCAGTGCTCTAGAGGTCACATTGTTTTGGTCCAAACGTTTATCAGTGACATCATGTTTGTTTGTGATTCATATTCCAGGCTCAGAGAAGAAGACTTTACTCAGCACGCGCCGCTCTTGCCCGGCTCCCGTTATCATTGCTACGGAGGAGAACTGTGGTTATGACGAGATTCCTGAACGGGTCCTGAAGAAGATGATGCATAGAAGGAGTGCGGATTTGATTCGTCCATCATATCAGACTAAAGCAGGTAAAAACAGGAATTTTAAAAAATCATGCTACAAGTGCATGAGTGGTGTCATGACCAAAAAAAATTAGTATTTAGTCTATTCCTCATGTGCATCCACTGCAATGAGCTGATTATTCCTTATAGGAAAAAACTTTTATTATTATTATTATTATAATAATTATTATTAATCCTCATGATGCCATTACACCTTCATATAGCTCTCTTTTGTTTTCCATTCCCAGAACTAAGCTTACATGACTTTCCTTCTCCTCTCCTTAGGTGATGAAGAATTCTGTGTAGTGTGCTTTTCCGAGACGGACACCGTACGACTAGACTGCGGTCACTCATGTCTATGCCCTCAGTGTGCTGCCAGGGTCATCACCGAGTTCGGGACGTGCCCGTTGTGTCGGGAGCGCATTTGCACATGACTTAGAAAGAAAGAGACAGATGATGTATAGAAGTATAAATATTAAAGACTATGTATGTATTATATTCTGTAAATAATTTGTACAAAGTGTATAAAGAAATATTTATATTATATATTAAATTATTTATTAAATAAAAAAGAATAATGATGTACATGTGATTTGTTTTGTAATAGGACTCTGCCTAATGCATGTTATTGCGCAATATTATTCATGTCAATGATTTTCACACACTCACCTGCGGAAAAATTATGACTCATTTGACAATTCTAGACATGTAGACGTAGAACTCAGTACAATGCAGCTTAGGGTTTTCCATGTCATTATGTCAGCATGGTAAACACAATGTTTTCTAAAGGAAAATCCGTGGTTAATCTATAAATGCATGAGCATGACATCATTGTCTTTTCCCAAACACTTCAGCTTTATGAAACACACTTTATTCTTGTACAAACAGAAAAGTAAGTTCTGATAGAAGACTGGCTTAAATTGCTTTATTTTATGCTGGATTCTTTTCTTTTTTTTTGTAGCCTACTTATCCAGACCATATCTATATAAATATTTAACTCATTTGTTCTCAAATGATTTACAGTCAGTAAGTATTTTAACTGCAAAAGACCAGACCATCACAAACGATTAGGCACATAATGTTAAAGTGTACGATAACATTTTGTCAATTTTTTTTACACACCGAGAGGTTCATTTCACCCAGTATAACTAAGAGTATAAATAACTATGATTAGATTATTTAATTTAAATGTAAGTAGTAATTTACATCACTTTGACAAACGTACAGTATCTATCCAGCAATGTGTAGAAAAGGATTTGATGGATGAATTCAAAATGAAAAAGAATAAACATACATACAGCTGTGGCCACATTTGAACTATTTAATCTGTAAGTGTGATATAGAACATGATGGATTGAAAACATGCATTTTCATCGATACGTATGATGCTGCTGATGATACATGATGATACACAATAGACTAACGACAGTCATGTGATGGTTGTGAGTAATTGCTGAATTCCTAAACATTTGGTAAGGGGTATAGAATTTGATTCTTAAAAACTTTCCATAATGTTACTGATGACTCAGTGGTTTGGTTCCTTGAAGTAAATACACATACACATATTTAATTTGTTCATGCTTCAATAAGGCTTTTAGTACTTATGAATAGCCTCCTGAAATCTTTTGATTTTATTGTATAGGTAATGAACCCTTGCAGAACATCAAATCAAACTAAGACATCCCTTCTCCTTGATAAGATCATTGATCATTATGAAAGAGTAGAAAAATATTTGAATTCTAATACATAAAATCTATTATTATTATTATTATTACTAAGTCCAAGACCACTTCCTGTTGGAAATTTACTGTGCAGAAATATGAAGCGTATGTGTCTATAACCGACGTGCTATGATTTGGATCCGGATGTTTCATTGAGTGGTTTGATCGGACCAATGAAAGAAGGTAAATTTCTTTTTAATTTGCATAAAGCTACGTGATTGGACAGAAGCGCAGACGCGGAAGAATCCTGGATGCTGCAACGCAGACAGTCACGTGTTTACTGGAATCGCCGTTAATACTTAATGTAGAAACAGAGTCATCTTTACTGGCTTACACCGAGTTAACTAATATGGGCCAATCATTAGCACAGACTTCTGATATGTTTGTTGACATCTATCAAACAAAATGATAGAGAGTCTCAAAAACGATGGCTGTCTGTGGTCCACTGAAAAATGTTGTTGCAATCAAACAATCAAACAGACAAACAAACAAATGCATGATCAATGATGAAATTAATCAAAGCAAAAATCAGGACAAAGAAACTTAAATGCTACAACTGTGTAGCACTAAAGTTGCAATCAATCAGTCAAACAAACAAACAAATAGAAGGATACAAGGTCCCCAAAATGATGACAGTCTGTGGTCCAATAAAAATGTTGTTGCAATCAATCAGTAAATCAATAATTAAACAAACAAATACACGTAAAAAAGAGTAAATTAATAAAACTAATGAACAGGATACATGAACCTAGATGCTATGTCTGTGTAACATTGAAAATGTTGTCACGATGAATCAATCAATAAATCATTAATTTAATTGATCAATCAATCAATCAATCAATCAATCAATCAAGCAATCAAACAAACAGGTTACAGAAAACCAAGAGATATGACAGCCTTTGTAGCTGTAAAAACCAGTTGTTTAAAGCAAGTGTTAACATTATTAGAAAAAAAGGGAAAAAAAGAAAGATGGTGTTGTTTAATAAACTTTATATGGTGCATTTCATACAATATGTAGAAGAATCTTGTCAAGTTTAAAACAGTTTAAGAAAGTAGCATAATGGTGCCAGAATTATAATTTCACCATCTGTGGTTTGTCCATCTGAGAACAGTAGCTGATCTGAGAAGCTTACGCTGGAAAGTGTGTGAGTTTCCTGGTGTAACCACCAGAGGGCGACAGAGGATAATTTACCTGCTGGATCATTGTTATCATTGTAACTTCTCTTGAAGTCAAACACTTAGCTCTGAAGTATTTCCCCTGAGATTCCTGTTAAAGGAAATGTGCAGTTATTTCAAGACATGGCAGTTCAGTAAATAATATTAACTCATTCCAAGACTATAGAGAGGAGAAGGGAAAAGCAAAAGAAAGGGAAAGGTTGGGGGAGAAGAAAAAAGAGGGATGTGACCTTTAGCCGTTGCTTACGCAGTTAAATATTTATTTAAGATGGCAGGAGTGAAAGGGGAAGGAGAAAGAGGAAGGAGAAATAAGTCAGATAGGGAAGAAAAGTGGCAAGGAGAGAAAGAAAGCAATTAGGAGACGCCAGAGTAAGACTAAAACAATGAGAGAGAAAGAGACAGTGGAAGACTCCAGTAGTATTAAAGTGGTTGTAGTGCTCTTTACTCAAGGTGATAACCCAAAAGACATATTAACAGTAAGCACAGAGAGTAAATGAGCTCCTCTCACATCACATCAATGCTCCCATCCGTTACGTCCAGCTCAAATCCTCTCAGTTTCTGCCTTTCTCAGGCGTTTCCCTGTCCCTGGCCAAATCATTTTTATTTTCCTTTCTCTATGAGTCTCAAACAGATCAGTTTTCAAAGCTTCCGCATTCATGCTAATACCTCTGTTAACACCATCGCACTCATCATGTACCCATATGATCCCAGCATTTGTTGTTATTACCTTCATATTCTTATTGGAAAATGTTACTGTATGTCCTGACAATTATGCCTTTTTTTTGTCTCCTCTTAAATGCCACAGCACTAGCACTGTCACCCTGTGACATCACTGGGACACAACTGAAGTAACGTCATTGACTTTGCATGAGTGTTTTTTGTACAGAATAACAGAACACAGTCATGAGAGTTAAAAACTCCCTTTATTTCTCTATATAATCCCCTGCTACAGTACACTAATGCACTTATCCCAGTGTTTCACTAGTGCTTGGACACCATAAAGGTAGAATGTTTTTTTCAGTACACCGGAATCATTATCAGAATGCTTGTTTCACATCTGAAACACTGGCCTCCCAGGAACTCCTTTAGCGGCCCAAGTATGGGGAAACAGCTTGGGGCGAGGTAATATGGCAATAAACTCCTGTAAAGTGCAAGTGGTGTTCGTGAATGATTGTGTGTACAGTTCCCACAGCAAGTTGCTGACCATTGAAGTTATCCATTGATTTTCAAGGATCAGGCGTTCCACTTGTTAAATGTTTACTGGTACGACAGCAGTGGGCTCCAAGGCACCGTGGCCGGGTTCGTTATTCATGCGTGTATGGCCTTCTTTAAAAAAAAAAAAAATTTTCCGGTTCATTCACATCGGGCAACGGACACTCACCAACCTGGAGAAATATCCTGCATTTCTATGGCAGTTACTTAAGGTGTCTGGTTGCCAGCTTGACACCCAATTGTCGAGCAATTTGGGAACGCCAAGTAGCCTAACCTGCATGTCTTTGGACTGTGGGAGGAAACCAGAGTACACGGAGGAAACCCGCCAAGCACGGGGAGAACATGCAAACTTAATGCATACAGACCCGAGGCGGGAATCAAACCCTCAATGTTGTAGATGCAAGGTGACAGTGCTAACCACTATACTGTACCTACATGTATACTATGCTGCCGTTTAAAATGTTTGCACCATTCAAATGCTTTACTGCGGTTGAGTCTCACCAATGTTCTCTCCCTGAAGTCTTCTGTAAATTTCAGTATAAATATCTGACTTGAACGCCAGTCGTATTATGCAATAAATATGCCAGCACTCACTGACTTGATGTAAATTGATGTAATTTGGCTTTTGTACTGCAGTATAATTCGATTTGGACTGTACTTCAGTGTTGTGATGAAGTTTATACTGTAGGTGAAGCCACGTGTCCCAACCCAACCCAGCCTTACTGAGAAACTTCTTCCTACAGTACGTCAGGTGCAAAGTACCTGCCTGTCAGAGTTTTATCAGCTAAGCAAAGGGGCGGGCAGGATTCATACTATTTACTCAGAGATTTTTCTATTTTGTCTGGATCGCCTTCTGCCTGTCAGTCGAATCTATTACGCTCGAGTAAGTATTACAGCCGGACGTCTGTCTGGCTTCTTTACGGGTGTTCATGCAGTGATGTGGAACATCTTATAGTGTTGTAATGTACCTAGGTGTTACTACTGTAGCTGCACGCTGGTTTTTCTTTTTTTTTAAACGCACAGACGCTACAGTATGTTTAGTTAAGTACATGTGTTCGGTGTTTTCCTTCCGACAGTTGGTCTTCCTCCAAAATGTCAGGATTGTAAATGCAGCAGAATTTAGACGAGATTAATGATTGTTGGCATTTGATGAGCATAGTGGAGGCACATTAATGGAGCAGAAAGGGGCCAGTTAACCAGCGTGCCAGCCTGGAGCTGGACCTGAGTATGGAAACTGTGAGAGAAACACTGATCTCTTCCAGCTGAGTGTGTGTGAGTGTGTGTGCTTGTGTGTGTTTGCAATTTCTCCACTAATTGCATACAAGGAATCCAGACGTGTGAGTGCAAAAGCTAATGCAGCATTTAAGTCAGTTAGTGTCTAGGCTGATTGCAGACATGTACCTGATTTGTGTCCTGACACGATTTTACCCGAAGGCATTTACACAGTTATTAGCCAGATTTAAATCAGACTGCAATTTCTTATTGTCTGTAATATGCAAATCTGATTCGCGCAGTAGCCCTCACTGTGTTGTTCCTCATTCCTGGTATTTTTATGCAAATAATAGTTGCTATAGCAAAAACCAGGCCAAACTCAGAGCAGCAATAAGGTCACAGATTATGTGTGTTATGGCCTAATGTACTGGAAGGAGTTCTGCTCGCTAGCTATGTAGACCAAATGACGCAATCATGTTGATCCTTTACCTAGTATTGCATGCTTTATCAATGAAGATTTGATATATCATGGTTTTTTTTCATTCATTTATAGCCACATTTCATTTTGAATAACATAAGTAGCAAAACAGGTTATCACTTACATTATAATAGCTATAAATAGTTACAGAGACAGAATTATTATTTGTTATTAATTTTATAAATCATCCATAATGCTTAGATTGTACTCATACTGTATGTCCGCTATAGAACAGCTGTTACCGTAGAATCAATTTGCATTAAACGAAGCCCATCTGTGATCTTCAATTACGGCCTGCACAACTGTCAGACAAACTGCTGTAGAAATTTAATGAACATCCTCTGACCAATCAGATTTGAGACTCTGTTTCTTTTGTATTTCCTCATTAAAAAATGTTTTAGGCTGAGCTGCGAGCCACAAATGCACCGCTGTCTTTACTTCTTCATCAGAAGGGAACCTTCGTCCTCGTAGGGCTGCTTTCAGGGGACCAAACGGTGAATGTCCGATGAAGCGATATCATGACTATAGGGAGGATGTTTTAACACCTCAGAGTGTTGATAGAGTAGGCAGAGGTGAGCGGACATGCATGCAAGATAACAACACCCATGGATAGCAGTCCTCTGAAGTTTAGGCTTCAGCTCTTCATTAAGCAGCTCACTGTAACGAGCGCTGTTTATTGGTGAACGTTTTTCCTGATAATGTTCCAACACTGGCCCAGAAAACTGTAAGCATCAATTTTCCAGTTGATGGTTGACTTTTGATTGAGGATGTGTCCTGTTCCATACTTGACTGGTCACCAGTAAAGACACTCTTCAAGGAACGTTCTCCTTCCTTATAGTATAGGTCCGAACTGCAGATATCCAAACACTTTCTCCATACTGCGCACAAAGTCTTTGATAAATAACTTCACCGGGTACACCCTCAGACCATGAAAAAAAGGTAATCACTGCATGCTGCTCTTCTTTTGTGCAAATCCATTTTTGCTCACACCGCAGTTACAAATGATCTGATGGAACAAGTTCACACCTGCACAGCAGTGACTGGGGAGACAGTAGCCTCGAACGGAAAGCGCTGATAAACCAGTGCAGCCAAAAGAAGGGCTAATATAACCAGAGTATGGATCATTTTTGACTTGCTCATGTGTGTGTATATGTAGAGAGGGAGAGAATGACAGAGAAAGACAGGGAGAGAAAGAGAGCACCTAAGTATACAGTCATAGATTAGATAAGGTCAGCGTACAGTATATATTCAGTGCAGAGTGCAAGCAGAGGCTTCGGCAGAACTAGCAATGACATCATAACTAAAAGGGAAAGCCGGAATGAAACACAAACATGAGCGCTTCCTGGGAAGTAAAGCAACCAGTCACTTTACCATCAACAAAGCTGAGTGATCAATGAGAGTAAGGAACACAGAATTCAAACATATCAATTCACATGAACACTCTAAGCCCATGAGTTCTCCATGTAAGAGCAAACCTTTTCACAAAAGTGCTGAATAAATAAATATGTTTTCAGCCTAGACATAAACATTGAGACTGTCTCAAAAATCTATGAGAAGGATGTTCCATAACTTTGGGTCTTTGTAAGAAAAAGCTCTTCCACCTGCTGTAGTTTTCATAACACAAGGTACCAACAAGCACCTTACACCTTTTGAACAAAGCTGGCGTTGCTGATCATAAAACACTAGTAGTTGGTTCAGGTACTGGTGTGTGAGGCTATTTAGTGCTTTATATGTCAATAGTAGTATTTAAGAATCAATGCAAAATTTCACTGGGAGCCAATGTAGTGTGATATATTCTAGTTCTCTTAAGGACACTGGACTAACTGGAGCTGGTTTATACACCTAGAAGAACATCCAGACAGTAAGTTACAGTGTGTGTTAACAAGGCTGGCATTCAGATGTACAGATGTGCCAGTCATATGCCCACATGACAGATCAAACCCACACCACTGCTTTCAAACTGTGACAGGAAATGGATTTGTTCTCCTGATTCTAAAACACAAGAGGGAGTTGCCTCTGAGAGCGCACTGGTGTTTCTATTATTTCCATCTGTGCATGTGTGTGTTGGATGGAAACTATTATGGAGCCCCCATCTTGTTAGGCCCTGCGAGGTGTGTGTGTGTGTGTGTGTGTGTGTGTGTGTCTGATTCTGGTTTGCATACAGACTGAGTCACAGAAGCACAGCCCATTAGTAGACGCCCCCAGCCCAAAACACAACAGTGTCTTTCCTGCTTCTCTCATTCCCTCTAACTGTTTGACTGGAACTTCATCTCACAGTAGGTACCGGTTTCTCTCCTGTCACTGCATTGGTTTGCTGCATTAGCTTCACTACCTAACACTTACCATGTGTGCTATCGTTCATCTAATTACTTCCTTTGTGCATGTTTACCTGATTTAAATCTCCACTCTGTATATTGAGAAATGAGACTTTAATACCCTCATGTGAACTCGCATAGCATGATCTTCTGGATTGCAAGCACAGAGTGTGTGACTTGTAGATGGGATACAAACCCATATGCTGAACAGAGCTGTGTGAGTGCCATTGTTTTATTCACTAGTGCCATTTTTGTTCAAGCTGCATTGTTGAACTGGACTAAAGTGAATGCCAGCATTAGTGCAAACACTGGGGCACTGTATGCCATAATAATTAAGCTTCATATTATCCTCAAGACACATTCTTTTAGGGTGTGTATCATTCAATCATTATGGCATTACTCTTTACTATGATTTAAAAGACTGCTTAAATGTGATGCATTGTGATTCGTTATTGAGGAAACATTTCATTCATTCATTAATCTACAGTAAGTGCTTTATGTTGGTCTGGGTTGTGGTGTGCCTGGAGCCTGTCCCAGGAAAACTGGCATGAGATGGGAATACACCCTGAATGGAATGCCAGTCTGTAACAGGGCATGATGCTATTATGCAAGCAGTACAGCATAGTCATTTTAGCTTCGAGGAGAGGAAGGCCAAAACTTTATTAAGCGACTGACGACTGACAGGCACAGAAGCCACACCTCCTACATTGTGGTTGACTGTCACATACGGTAGGTCATAACCCATTAACTGGGACTCATATCACGAGTCTTTCGCTTGTTTACTGGGGATGAAGGCCACACCTCCCTTAGAAAGTTATAAAAACAAAAGCCACACCTTGTTTTTATTACATGTTCCATTTGCTTGTGGGGGAAAAAAGTATTGTTTGTCAGATGTGATCAGTGATTGGTTATTGAGAACATTGGTAATTAGTGATTGGATGTTGTTGTTTTTTTGGGGGGGCGGGGGGGGGGGGGACACACTATTGATCACTTTTGGGATTGTTTGGGAAA
>JAQMYL010000039.1:25525044-25562671 GCA_030014365.1 Clarias pachynema
GTTTTGTGAAATATGGTTTTATTCTGTAGCATTTATACAGTATTTTACTGTTAGAATTACGAACATTTTTTACAGTGAAGGCCCTTAACCCTCAACTGCTCATATGTACTGTATAATGACATCAAATGTAAGTCACTCTGGATAAAGGCATCAGCCAAATGCTGTAAATGTAAATGCGAATTTAACATTTGTAGATGAAGCCTCCGACTGTAACTTTAGGTTTTCCTGCATAGGAATGTTGAAAGCAAGGAGGTTTCTTAGTAACATTACATGGTGTGGTGTTTTTGTCTTAGTAACGTCAAGGAAGAGGGAAAACTAGGTGAAGCTGGTGAGGGAAAGACGGTTTATAGCTGCTGTAAGTGATAACAGGAACTAACGTGCAAATTGCTGTTGTATAAAGGGATAAATCATTCCAGGATGTGCACCACTTTGTGGTGATAACAGTCACACCATGCCACCGTTGAGTATTATCCTATAATAGTATTCCCCCCTAAGTGTTTTATTTACTACGTAAACGACTTTCTCCCTGTAGGGGGCATGGCATTCCAAGTTATCTAGATCAGTTCACACACTTGAAAGCATTTTTAAAGAGTAAGAAAAACACCGGGCTCAGTGGTGTTCTGGAAACACTTTGCGCTTGACTGCCTTTAAAAGTCGCTAATGTCTAGACTATTCATCAGCGCTCTGAAAGATGCCTTAGGAAAGACTAACAGCCAGACCGCTACAAAAGTGTAAACTGTAATAAAGAGAGCAGGACTATTTATTGACTGCACTTGGATGTATCTGAAAAAGTCCCCTGACTCACAAAAGCACGTCCGTGATTTAGCAAGATACGATTTGTGAGAGAGCGGGGATCTTCCCATGACCTCTGTCGTTCCGAAGTGAGAAAAAAGGCGCGTGTGCAAATCAGGTCATGGAGTAGAAAGCGAGTGTGTGAGAGGCCAAAGGAGAAGCAGTGGAGAAAATGAGAGAGAACAAGGGCTGGAACTTTAAAAAAAAAACATGAAGGGATGCGAAACCAAAATTGGTAGACGTGCAGTCCTGTAATGAGAGAGGAAAGTTAGTGCTGTTCCTGGATTCTAATGACTGACATTGACCTTTGCTTGACCCTGCTGCCCATACCAGATATCTCAAGGGAGACCTGAATGAGTCAAGCTTCTGAAAGGATAGTAATGAGCTTTTCCTATTCAGGCCCCAAAAGGCATGGGTACAATGGGGTCTTTATCCCAGTGATCCAAGATAGATGGCACTCAGGGAGGGCCAGCTCTTCCCAGTACACTTCATTTAAATAGATTAGAATGACTCGTCTTTCCCTTTTACACCCACGTAATGAGGGTCAATAAGAGAAGAGGAGAGGAGGGGGGGAGACAGGACAGTTCTTCTATTTCTAAGTCATTAGAAGGTGTTGTTTAGAAGCAGACGCTCATGAGCATAGACAACATTTATACCGACATTGCCGTGAAATCAGGATTCAGGATTAGACTTGACTTTGCTGCAGGCTGCATCACTGCTAGTGAGTAATCCAGTAATAGAAAATTACGAGTTGATACCATGGAGACATCTTGCAATCTTTAGGGGTTTTTTTGTTTTGTTTTGTTTTTTTCAGTTGTGATTAATATAATAGGTGTGATCATGATGCCATTTACCAGGGTTGCCAGATTCCAGCTCAAAGGTCCAGCTCAATTATATTCCTCCCCGCCGAAAAAACAAAGTCAACTATAAGTAAACGAAGACACTTTTTTTTTTCTTTTTCTCAGACTTTTTTTTATAGGCAACAAGGTCACATGAGTGCGTCCACTGCATAAATCCTCCTTTCTGTCTCCCAGGGTTTACTATTTGTCTTATTATAGAAACGATTCTGTATATCATGTAAAGACAGTCTGTGCTTGGTTTGTAGAAATCTGTTAGATTTTATTCTGATTATTTGCTACAAAACAAGATTTTGGAGGATGCAAATTATTTGTAACATTCCGAACAGAAAAATATTCTTTATATATTTGTTATATTTCATCAACTCCTCCTCTACTGAAAATGTTTATAGAAGGAGCATGGGGCAGCATAAGTGGCAGTTCTCATCACGACATTATAAAGATTTATGGATGGGATGATAAACAATTACTGGCCACTTCATTAGCGACACCGTGCTAGTACTAAGTTTGTCCAGCTTTTACTTTCAGATTTGCCTTAATTCTTAATGGCACATGGTGCTGGAAACATTCCTTAAAGATTTTGGTCTATATTGACATGATAACATCACGCATTTGCTGTAGTTCTATTGGTTGCACATCCATGATGTGAATCTCCCAATACTTTCAAATGTCCTCTATTGGATTGTGGTCTGGTGACAGTGGAAGCCATTAGTGAACTTATTGTCATGTTCAAGAAACCAGTTTGAGATGATTTTAGCTTTGTAACATGGCTCGTTATCCTATGGTCATAAAGGGATGGACATATAGTCAGCAACAATACGTAAGGTAGGCGGTGGCAGTTAAACCATGCGTAATTGGTCCTTATTTCAAAATGGATTAAATTCATTCAAATTTATTAAAAATAAAAAGCAAAAAAAGTATTACATAAGTATTCACAGCCTTTGCTATGACATTCAAAATTGAGCTCAGGTGCATCCTCTCTCCACTGATCCTACTTGAGATGTTTCTCCAACTCGATTGGAGTCCACCTGTGGTCAATTCAGTTGATTGGACATGATTTGGAAAGACACACGCCTGTCCATATAAGGTCCCACAGTTAACAGTACACAGTTACAAGCCATGAAGTCCTTGTAGAACTCTCAGACAGGTTTGTATCGAGGCACAGATCTGGGGAAGGGTTCAGAAAAATTTCTAACGTCCAGATGAGCACAGTGGCCTCCATCATCCATAAATGGAAGAAGTTAGGAACCACCAGGGCTCTTCCTAGAGTGGGGGTGCTTGACCAAAGTGAGCAATCGGTGGAGAAGAGCCTTAGTCAGGGAGCTGACCAAGAACCCGATGATTAGTCTGAAAGAGCTCCGGTGTTAATCTGTGGAGAGAGGAGAACTTTCCAGAAGAACAAGCACTCCACCAATCAGGCCTGTATGGTAGAGAGACCAGATGGAAGCCACTCCTCAGGAAGGCATATGGCAGATACCTGGAGTTTGCCAAAAGGCACCTGAAGGACTCTCAGACCATAAGAAACATTTTTTTTCTGTTGAAGTCCCTTTGGCACCAATTACAGCCTCAAGTCTTCTTTTTTATATGATGCTACAAGATGGTTTTTCTTCTGGAAGGTTCTCCTCTCTGTTTGTAGAATTTTGAGAATTTAATCCATTTTAAAATAAGGCGGTAACATTTTTACCAGCATGAACCAGGCTGGACTTTATGCTCTGACCTCTGGCATCAATAAGGCTTTTTTGCCTAGAGAACTGCCACCATTGACCATGTCTACATGAGTTGCTGCCATGTGCTCGGCTGATTAGATATTTGCTTTGACCAGCAGTAGAACATGTGTACCTAGTGGTGAAGTGGTTGGTCAATGTGTACTGTACAGTATGTTGGGTCTGCCATTGCAGAACATTTCTAGCCTGAAACATCCTGCATCTGGTAAAACTTTCACTTCATTCAACGTTTAGGAAATTGGACTTCACCTATGAGCAAGTTGGTGACTCACGTTCTTACCCAAACCACCTATTAAAAGAATATAAACACATCCATCAAAAATAGCCTCTGCAGCTGGTTTCTCTTTCAGTTCTTCCTGAAATGTCTATTAAAATGAATCATATACTGACATCAATACCAGTCTCTAGAAGTTCTTCCAAAAATTGTGCTTTCGTTTTAAATTTCCACAAATTTGAAATCTCCTGAACATCTGAACCCCTTCTCTCTCTGGAACTCATCTGAACCTGCTGATTGGACTGGTTGAGGAAATGATCAAAGAAACGAGCTGCTCCTTGTTAGTTCCAATGCCAGACGAAATCGGTGCTGGAAATGAAGAGAAAGCACGCTGCATTTTAGATTATTCTTGCCAGAGCATTAAATAGTCAAGCCAAGGGCAGTTAACATTTTAAAGTACGTCATGCATAATTCTGCATCGCCCCCTTTTTTTTTTTCTTTTTTCTTTTTTAAACTGGATTAAAATTTTCTCTCTGCAATGCATGATCTTATATAATAAACTGACAGTTTCATGTTCATGTATATTACCAGTTGATATTACAATGGAAGGCTAAAACCTATAATTGGTTAACACCTGGACCAAATCGTTTTATTCAAAACAAAAACATGTAATAAACATGTAGTGAAATTACTTGTATGTACCCTATCTTTTTGTTTATTGGACAGATTGTGCTTAGTCTACCAATTAGTTTTCTAGTTGCAAAGGCATTTTGGGGGGAATAAAAGTGGATAATGCAGTAAATAATCCACATTTGTTTTTCATATGTGTCCTCTCAATCACGGACATGACGTGTTTTGAATACGTCAAATCTAGAGAGACCAGAGAGATCACGTTTAGTGTGTGTAATCGCCTGATATGACTATCACAAGTACTGAGACTACAGTCTGAAGTCATAAGTTTCACTTCATCTCTTGTGCAGTACTTTTCTTACAACTTGTGATGGATGCTGTCATACCTGTTTTTTGTTCATAGCTGCTGATCGATGGCAAAAATAAAAAGTCTTATGATAATGTCTTATTTTAAATCTCTGAATAAACCTTATGTGGCTCAGTGGTTAGCACTGTCCACCATCACCTCCAGGTTCCGGGTTCGGGTTCGAGAGATGTTCTGCAGTGGTGGACCCAATACACTATACAGTACATATTCACCAACGATTTTACTAAAGACACACCTGTTCTCGGGGTCTGTGTGCATGTTCTCCATGTTCTCCTGCTCATGTATACAGTATATCTAGTTCAATGCAAATATTTTACTGAGTAGCGAGATAGATGTTCACCACCTCAGTACTGCAAGCATTTAATAGTGAACCATGCCATAAATTGCGTTCACATTCCCCCCATCTAGATAATAGCTGTTCTATTGATGGTCCATTTTTGTTTGA
Source organism: Clarias pachynema (assembly GCA_030014365.1). Lineage (NCBI taxonomy): Eukaryota > Metazoa > Chordata > Actinopteri > Siluriformes > Clariidae > Clarias > Clarias pachynema. The sequence goes on from JAQMYL010000039.1 coordinate 25,530,074, forward strand.
CGAAATCTCACCTTAGCCCTGTTTATTTCTGCTAAACTAAACTAAATGCTCTCTTCCACACAGAGGACGGTGGTATGTGACCATCTCAATGGCTCCAGGATCGTTTTCTCAGATGAAACTCGACCAGGAAACGCTCTGTCCCCAGACATGACCCAGGAAGTAGTCGTGATCTCGCCTGATCTTCTCACGCCTCCTCCGACCCCATACTACAGGAGCGGTGTTTCTATAGCTCCTCAACACAACGTAATACCATACAACCCACAACCCCTCTACTTACACCACATTATGAATACACACATCCTGTTTTAACACTGACGTCCTTAAAATGGACACTTTTCTGAAAAAAGACATCATGAAGAAATGACAGTGTTTAAAAGAACCGCGGTCTTACATTCAGTGACCTGATTTTGGACCTTTGGAGATGTTAGAGTATAGGTAATGCTATACTGCCACCATGTGGACCTATTCAGAAGAACAGACCTTTTTTTCTAAGTGTGTCTAATTGCTTCAGTGAAAAGACAACTCCACACTGAACTTGTGCTCTTCACTCACCCACTCATCATTTATAACATTATATCCTGTATACAGGGTCACTGGGGCCTGGAGCCTATCCCAGGAGACTTAGGGTATGAGGAAGGATACACCCTGCATTTATGTTAAGATGTTTTTTTGCATCAGGTTGCAGAGGTAAATGGAGGTGCAGTCTCCGCCCCAAGTTTCGGATCTTACTACGGGCCAGGCCAATCGCATGGTAAGTGCTTTTCCAGTATAAATAAAAACCTTACAGGTTGTTGGTTTTACGCAGTATTATGCATTACACAGATTAAGCGACATAACACGAGAGGGAGTGCCGTTGTGCTGAATATCAGCACGGCTGTGGTGCCATCTCAAAAGATATTGCTTTTATGCAACAGTTCAACAAAAATAATTTATTATCAACAGATTATGATTTGTTTGTCCATTTAACCAGATATTTGTTCCGCTACACATGGCGGAACTAGCATTGAGATAGTTAGCGACCGGTAGTTTTACATTCTGTAGCCAAAAGATTTGGAGATTAAACCATGAAGGTGGTGGACTGTCATGTAAACCTTGTAAGTTTCTCTCTATGTCTCTACTTATTCCTCCTTCGAATATCAGAAAACTAAATGTTTCAGGGTTTAATCCTGATTGGTGTAATATGTAAAGCTAGTGCACTATGTAAGGTATTAATCCCTCATTCCGCACACAAAGTACTGCCCATGATCAGGGATTAATTGTTATTAGAGCATCTATGAAGCTGAGTGAAAGATACAGGTAAACGTTCCAGTGCTGTTGTGCTCTATATCAGAACTCATGGAATGCCTCTTGTCTAATTAGATTACTTGGTCGGTGCTAGCTGTTGCATAATTGTCAATATCTAACATTTAAAATACTGTAGTTCTATTTTGTTCATTATAGTGTCACATACTTTAAGTTAAGGGACAGCCCATATAAACTTGTGTTCAGTTCATTCCCAGTAATGATACTGCCATCTGCTGGTGAGAAGAGAAGCTGCACAACTGTACAAGATTACCATTCCAGTCTAGTTAAATCTAATTAGATGTTTATGGTTGTAGAAGTTTAGGACATTCAACAGCATTAAATGTATCTATAGTGTAAACATGGATATTGTCATAAGAAATGTTGAAGAGGATGGAAGTTCAGTCTGTTCACTTGATCAAGGACGCGCTCTATGTTTTCTGTCTCTTTCAGATCAATTGCCTAACGGTGGACCACGCTCTGCTACTCTTCCTCGTCCTTCTGTTACCAGAGAGGAGAGGCTCATCAAGTTCTCTGGGATTGGCCCTGTAGATGAAACCGGCATGCCGATCGCTTCCCGATCTGTGAGTAGTGAACTTTTATATATTATAAAGGTACAGTCTATCATACAGTGCAAGGGTACAGTCTTATCATGGTTATTTCTACCAAATGAAATAAAAAGAGATATGCTGTTTCAGGAAAATAATGACCAGCATGGTATGATGCGAGATGATTGGGGGAAAAAAAGTGGTACCATCGTTGTAAGCATGTCTTAAATAGAATTTTATTCCTTTTACACCACAGGAATTATGGACACTTTTTTTTAATTTAGTAAAGAATTGTTATAAACAATAATTGAAATAATATATTTCTATTCCTTTAGAAAACATCCATGGAATAAACTGTAACAGCAGATTGTTATATCAGCGATAAGCATCTGAAGACTGTCTTAATTTTGTCTGTCTTGAAATTCTTGAAATATGACACCTACATTATATAGGCAAAAGTATTTGTTCAAACTTGCAGTGATGTCAAATTTAAACACACATACTTTGATATGGAGTTGCTCCCCCTTTTTGCTGCTATTTCTTGCAGTGTTTCTGTGGGAATTCGTGCCCATTCATTCTGTAGAGCATGTATAAGGTCAGGCACTGATGTTGGACGAGAAGGCCTGGCTCGCCGTCTCCGTTCCAGCTCTGTGTTAGGGCCAGTCAAGTTCTTCCACATCAAACTATGTCTTTATAGTCCTTGCTTTGTCATGTTGGAATAGAAAGGACTTCATCAAACTGTTGCCACAAAGTTGGTCGCATACAGTAGCATTGTCCAAGATGTCTTGGTATGCTGAAGCATTAAGGATAAGGGGTCTGATTTGAAACACCTGAATTCAATAATTAACAGATTTGGCCAAATACTTTTGTATATATATGGTGTAACGTCAGCATGCCTGAAAACTATCAGAATAAGATCTACCTAAAAACCTAGAACTGAAGACTCCTTACAGAGAACGCTTGTCTACATCCATTCACACGGAACATCTTGATTTTTGTTTCAAGAAACTTTAGATTTTTTTTTTTATTTTAGGTGTGTGTTAAGTGTGTGACGTAAGATGTGTCAAGTCAGTACCATGCCTTCTGTGTTTTCTTTTACAGAGTGTGAACAAACCTAAGGACTGGTACAGGAGCATGTTTCGACAGATCCACAAAAAACCAGAGGGTATGTCAACACACACACACACACACACACACACACACACACACACACACAATGAGAGAATCCCTTTCACTGTTTTCTTTTGATTTTAATCAGGAATTCTTCGTAGAAATCGGAGAACCCGCACCTCACACATACTTTTCCTGTGGAAAAAAAAAAATCCAGTGAAAGTGCAAAGTCACCTTAGAAAGTGTATGCAGATAGAGTTTCACCAACGACGAGTCTAACCCTACACCAAATACCCCTATTGTTTGCTTTGCTAAGTAGGTCTCAGGCTTTCCCAGACATGAAGCAGCATTTTCACACAAAATAGTCTCTTATAAGTGGCCAAGTGAAACGGCTGAAACTGGTCCTGGATCAGCAATCTTTTGGCAGTTTCTGCTAATACCTGAAGCCAAAGGCAAGATTTATGTAATCCTGCTGTCAGCATTTCGGCGTATCACAAATCACTTCGAAGCCGATATTCACAGAATGTGCTGAAACGTTTCCGTCAGGCGCTGTTCTACTTGACTGATGAATTTAACGAGCTGCTCAAAGATCTCGGCTGTCAGGACGCTGATTCATCCATAACGATTGGAACGTTTACTAATATGTTGTGCTGGAAAGGATTTATTGCAGATTTATGCAATATGTATTTACATCAGATAAACAGAAATTCAGCCTAACACTCCAAAAAAACAAAAAACGCTAGCAAGCCAAACTATATAAAAATTCCAAATTGCTACTGTAGCTACGATTAAATAATCTATAGAAGCAAAGCTTGCTCGCTATGGTTAAAGAAAATGATCAAATCTAACACTAGCACGAGTGAAAATTCCCAAATGCTTGAATATATTAGAGAATATCATTTCAATACCAAACGGTTTATTGTTGATAATATTATGGAATTTGCTCTTTGTTTCACATTAGCTAGCTAACATTCCCACATTCTCCTCAGTATTAGAAGACGTGGCGGCACGGTGGCGTAGAGTAGAAGATGTCCCCGCTGTCCCCAAGTGGTGCAGCGGTGAAGTGCCCGCATTACCATACAGAGATGGCGAGTTTGATTCCCAGGTGATGCTGTAGCCTCTCGCAGCCAGGGGGCCTGGAGAGAGCTGATTGGCCGAGCTCTCTCAGAGGGGTGGGATGGAAGGCACTCTGCGGTCTGACATCAATCGCGGCTCTATAGGCAATCACGCGCGTCTGTTAGCTCACACATGTGGAAGGAGCGGATAGCGCTATACTCCGAGTGTGTTAAACTGTGCTGGTCACTGGCCCTCCAGGACTGGATTTGAAGACCCCTGCCCTAGTGTATACAGCACACTGATGTTCCCTATTTCTCCATTTGATAAAATTCTTTCTTAATCACTCCAAAATCACATATAATAACCATTAGTTTGTTGTGTTTAAGACGTTTTGAAGCCTTGTGCCAATAAAATAAAAAACTGGATAATGTTCAGGAAATATTGCATCTTGAAATGGGTCACATTGTTCTCAAACAGCATAAGAGGATTAACGTACTGTACATTAACAGAAAATTTATTAGGAAACATAGGACCTTAGAAACATACTGTAGGGCCCTTAGGAACATAGGATTCTGGGAACATACTGTAGGACTTTGGGAATATGCGTAAATGAAAAAATTCGGAAAATCTGGGATTTTTCTTTTTATGTGGTGTAAAAAGCTATCTACCAAATTCATACTGTATAGCATGGTTTATTCAAGTAAAATTACAGAAGATTAAGTTACTTTAAAGTTTTTGGATAAGCAACTAACAACGGTTTTCCGTTAATAAAAGTCCATGGGCTATAAACAGAAAAGACGTGAGAATTTATTTAACAATCCATTGCATCAGACCAGAGGCTGTAAATCTGTGAAAGTCTGTGAAACCTCTCATTTTGTCAGCGAGATGCCTTCAGCTAAGTAATTTACAAAAATGTACTCGATCGGCCGCAACAGAGGAGGATTTGCTACATAAACTGCAGTCGCTGAATTATGACCATTTTTAAAATATGTTAATTGCTCCTCCTGCAGTATTGCTTAAGTGGTTGGGATGAAGAGGCTTCACTAGGTCATCTTTCATCTCTCTCTCTCTCTCTGTTAAACTACATAACAGAAACAGATTTAATAATATAATATACATAAAAGTGACTATCAAGAAAGTTTGTGGACACTTGATGACCATAATCATCACTCTTCACTCAAGCCTCGACTCTTCTGGGAAGGCTTTCTAAATGTCTATGCCTTGTTATTTATCCAGTTATTTATGAAAAGATCACGGTTATGATACAAATAATAATTATTAATCATGGTAAATTCCAAAAAATTTTTTTTCACATTCTTCTGAACATAACATTTATTTAACTTTTGTTTTCCCCTATTTTCTTTTCTCTCTCAGAGCCAGAAATCGACTGGCAAGAACGTGAGTAATCAGTCTTATAAAAATATCCCGACAACCTTTAAGCGTGTTTTGTCATGTCAGGAATTACACAATACTCTATTATGACCATGGTTTCTCAACGCTATGATAAGCAGCTCGAAACATTCCCACATTATGTCTGCAGAAAGAGAATGCAGAATTATTAAGAATGTACCAACCTGTACAGTACATTATTTATAAAAGTGATGTTTGCTAGTAATTGTAACATTACTACACACCCAGCAGACGCCATATACTCTGGAATGTATGTATACTTACAGTACATGAATATATACAGTATATGATGTTCGCTTGATTCTTGTGTATCTTGTTACAGGAAGGCTGAATGCCACTCCACCTGTAGAGCCGACTCAGGAGGACGGACATGGACCTGGAAAAGACCCCTTCACCCTGACGCAGCATGGAGCGCTGCCTGACTGGTGAGAGATAATCCCCCCGTGGATATTAGTTAATCAAATACATTTAATAACTTTCAGGTTCTCAACATTTGTTACTCTGTTACAAAAATTTTTATTAATGTTTTGTATGTTTCTTAACTTTAAAGCGACACTCCGAGGGTGTATCAAAAGATTTCAAGACTAGATTGCAGCACAAGGCTGCATACACAGTCACAGGGAGCACCGAACTTCATAAGTCAGTGTGCCAAAAGACATCATCCTATTTCATCATGGACAGCTAGTTACAACAAAGAGCGAACATGTCTCCATGTGGCACAGTGGAAAAGTGCTCGCCCTATCATCCGGAGATTGCTAGTTTGATTCCCGGGTGATGCTGTAAACTTTTGCAGTCGGAGGCCTGAAGAGAGATGATTGGCTGAGTTCTCTCAATGGGGAAGGGATGAGAGGTACTTTGCGCTCTTACATTAATCACGGCTCTACAGCCAGCCATGGGCGTCTATGAGCTCACGCGAGTGGATAGCGCTGTCCTCCGAGTGTGTTACGTCGCCCCCAATGGTGTGTGAGGGAGCAGTTCCAAAAGATGCGGCTGGCAGGCATCACATGAGAGTGTTTGGCCCTCCCTGACTGACTGGTAGTAGTAGCCTTGATGGGGGAACGCAGAATTGGGTAAAATTAAATCACGGGCAAAAAATCCAAAAAAATGTTTTGATGGCTATGATGCAACACACCTGAGAACTTCCATAGTCGTAAGATAATAATAAAGTATTAATAAGTGAGTAATAAGTACTAATGTACTTTCTTGTAAACAGAGCTAGTCTTGAAACTTTTCGATACCACTTCGTATTGTGCTGTCCTTTAATAATTTGTAGTTGGCAAAATGTTGTCATATAAAAGGACTGAAACACTTCATGACATACTGATACTGTAAAATGTGACAGTTTTTGTTTCTCATCGATTGCTTAACTTATTAAAAATATTTAAAAGACTAAGATTTTGACAGGCAGAATATGAGCACATGGATGTGCCGTCTGTCCGTCTGTCCATCCGTGTCCTCGTCTGAACTTACGGAAACGCATTACAAATGTCACGGCAGTCACTTTCCCATGAAGTAACACCCAAACATAAGCATAAATACTTCCTTATTCACATGCTGAGCTAAGCTGTTATGAAGCAAACAGACTGCATTCACACACTCACCGGTTTTGAGAATATACTGCAAGATAGGTGAAGAGGAGAAACAAAATGACAGAAAAGAGAAAAAAAAATAGCAGAACCAGATAGGTGACCGCAGGCAGGTTACGATCCGTTGCTGCAGGCTCTGACAATGGGAATGTGATAAAGTTTCTGCGTATCCGGGGGTGGGGTGTGTTTCAGGGCTGACCTGGGCGATGTAGTTAGGATTCCAGAGCCGAAGAGCATTTTCGACTTCGAGCCAGGACGAGGAGCCACGGAGGAGGAACGTACGCAGGTAACCTATAAATCAAACCTTTCAGAATAAACCGTTTATGCAGTAGAAAATCAGACTTGTTATGATTGTCTATTGTACTTTCACCAGACACTCTGTTTTATGAAATGATCTCAGGGGCTTCCTCCCAGCGTGTCTAAGATTATTTTATTAAAGGGATACTCTTATTAAAGATATGGTGTATTTTTTTTTTTGTAAACCTACTGTACTGTACCTCAAAGACCTCCCTTAACCCCAGAAACCATTCGTTACTTCAGTGCACATCTTTTCTAAGATATGTAGTTATTAAATGGTTCATAGTAGCTTCAAGATTGTTGTGTTGTAACTGATCAATAAGATAGGACGTGCATGCAAAAAAATTTACAGTATATATTTATACAAATCACCATCTTCAAAAGGTTTTTAACAGCAAAGAGCTTGTGCGAACAATGTGCTCCTTCAGTTAGTCATTTTTAGTGCAACTTTGTATCGCATTGCTTGGGTCAGCATGTTGAAAGCCGTGTATTGTTGCCTTGGATTCTGGAATTTCAGTGCGTGGGTTTATTCCCACAAAAACACTGCGAGAGAGAGAAACTGTAGGAAAAAGATGAGATTTTGTCTGCGTTCAGCCTAAACCCGCATTCTACCTAGTTTATCTAATCGCTGTTAGTGGAGGTCTGTATTGTCTTGTTGTCTCTTGTCTTGGGAAACACCTTTCCATGTTTCTTCATCACTGTGGCTAGGAAAATACCGATGCACGTGCTGCTACAGATCACTTCAAGTCTTGCGTCTCAATAGTTCGGAAGCGGCGCCGCTATCATCGGATCTATCATCGCATGCTTCATTTCAACCTTGAGCCACACCTGATACTTAAACTGGATCTTTGGAATTCGTGTCCTTACATTGTGTTTATGTTGTGAAAGCAATGTTAGTAAGGTAAAGTAAGATACAGGCTATGAGCTTAAATGTTAATAGCAAACACTGACAATTTATCAAGCATATAACTGTTAAGAGAGTGAATACAAGCCAGAAGTGTTGGAAGTATCAATAAGTTGTAGTAAATTAGGCGGCACCGTGGCTTAGTGGCTAGTACTGTCGCCTTGGCCATTCAGGGTCTGGGTTCGATTCCCGTCTCTGGGTCTGTGTGCATGGAGTTTGCATGTTCTCTCCATACTTGGTGGGTTTCCTCCAGGTTCTCCGGTTTCCTCCTACAGTCCAAAGACATGCAGATCAGGTTAATAGGCGTTCTCTCACCTCATGCCCTAAGTTTCCTGGGATAGACTCCAGGCCTGCCACAACCCTGTATACAGGATAAAGTTGTTTAGACGATGAGTGAGTGTTACTAAATTATTCTGAAAAAAGAAAAAAAAACCTTAGCATGACTCACGCTGTAATTATATTTAGCACTGATCGCCAACTGGACCTCCATGGATTCTGCCATGTTTAAAAACAATGCATGCTGTGTCCCATTATTTACATGGTCAATACCTGATGACTGAGCTGTTCATGTCCGATCTTGGGAACATGGCCCAAGTGGTAGAGCAAATAGTGTATGTTCAAATATCCCTAAGTTAATTGATTGAGCAATATCACACAAAAATCAATGTTGTTGTATAAAATCAATATCACTCTCACGGTCGTGCTGTTGTACTGAATATCAGCACAGTGATGTGGTTGTAGGCACAATGGTAGACATCACAGCTGTGCTGATATTCAGTACTACAGCGCGGCCATGAGTGTGATATTGATTTTATATACAACAGTCACGCAAACACCATTTATTATCAACAGATTTTGATTTGTTTCTTTATTTAAACACACATTTGTTTCAACATATCCTTCTGCGATTAGTGGAGCTAACAAACCGCAAGTGTCGGAGCTGGTGACTGACGGATAGCGACCAAAAATTAGTGTAATTAACAGGGCTGAAAGTAGTTTAAAATTGTTACCGGTACTTAGTAGACAAAAGGTGAGAACAAGCCCATATTCCACACCAAGTAGTGCGCTTGATTAGGGGTTGGAAAGGGATTTGGCATTCAGCCTTTGTACAGTAGCTCATCTCAGGTGTAAATAAAACAGCACAGAGGCAATTTGGAACGTCTTAGAAGCAGCCATTAAGGAAACAAAGTGTTGTTTAAGTTGACATAACAATATTAAATTCTGTGTTTTCTTGCTGTGCAGTGCTTGTGTGACTGGTTTTGTACAGTATGTGGGTTTTGGCAGGCAGCTGCTCTCTCCTCAGTACTGAGGACCGGACCAAACTACTTTCACTCATTCTGTGACCGACAGTTAGTGTAATTAACAGTTATTAGAATGGCTGTGATGGGGAGTGATGCATGAAGTTAAACGTGACAGTGCTGTTACTGTCTATTATCATCACTCATGTAATGACTCTCGTCCAATCAGATTATACTCATTATATCATGATCAGAACTAACTGTTGTATGATTTAGCATGTCAAGACTGAGTCATTGACCTGAGTAAAGTCATGTTTATTTGTAAATCATAATTTAAAAAAATATGATATTCAGTAAAGTGGATAGAACAGAAGCACAAAAAGAAGGGATATTGAAAGATGGACAGCGCAAAAGTGGTGTGGCGGGTAGAATGAGCAAACTACTGCTGGAGCGCAGGGTCAAATCAGTCTGGTTCTGATCAAAGACATTATGCATTTTAATCTTGGTGGTAGATGAAAGAAAACAATGCGTACTGGAGTGCATTTATATTGGAAATAAAAAACCTTCTTCTCCCACAGGATATAATTAAATTTATCAATATGTGTAAATGGGATCCAAAGTAAACTGTGCTACTGGAGGTTATTTCTATTGGTTATGTTCCCATGTCCTTGTGTAAACATAATCCACTCCAAATAGGACTTGACTACAGTATGTCTGGAATATATGAAAACTTTTTTTCCCCCTTTTCATAAAGACTAAAAAATAGATTTTGAAATATTGATTATAAATATTTAAAATAATATTCAGATATTAGATTCTAACCTGTCCGAAACCACTGTTTTGATCTTCCTGAGTATTGTTTCCTCGTTATTCCTGTTGGCTCACGGTCAAAAATGTATCAGAGCTGAGGTGTACGAGTTCCTGCTGTCTCATGAATGTGATTAAACTGTTTCCAGTTTAAAGAATTTGGCCAGTTTCCCTTTTCCATTTTCGGCGCTTTTCAAACCCTTCCACTCCTCGCTTTCCTTTTTATTCACAAAGCTCGAGGGCTTTAGGAAATATTTCTCAAAGGAACCTTGAACCCTCTTAAGCACCGTGCTTCCGTGCTCATCATCATCATTATCATCATCCTGTCTGAGTGTGAGAAATGGCTTTCTATTTTCTCTTGTCAAACCAAAAATGACAATGGAGTAAGAAAGAAACAGAGAGCTGTAGCAGCCACTGAAGCCTAAGTGTATATCCTCTGTATTGTGAGTGACTCGTCACAGTTTCCTCGTTAATCAGGTCATGCTCCTGAAGTAGGAAGAAATGGATTCATTGTTCTCTTCCTGCGCCAGACAGAACTGTCTTGTGATCACGATTAGGCCCGTTATCTGAGTTATCCGCCTGTCTGATCCAAAAGCATACACCGAGCCCTGCCATTAGTTCACACAGACACCAGTCCAGATCACCCCTCCCTGAGCCCCGGTCCGACTCCAAGACGCCTTTTTAAGACCGAACCGTATTTACGAGCTGATTTGATTGTGAGGATGGCTGCTGTTGGCTCTGAACGGCTCGCATCATGCCAAGGTATTTCAAAAATAACAATGTGGAAAAAAAGAAAGCAAGGTCTCAGCACTCAGCTTTATGTGGCATGCTGTGGATTCTACCAGACGGTTAATTGTTTGAATGTAATGTTAAATGTTGCATTTAAGATCTGATTAGAGAAAGCTGTCGGGCTTTTACTGCAAATGAGGTGCAAATGGAGATTAAAACGATTGTTTGATTTTGTACGCCTGAAGCAGTAATGAGTTTATCGAGAAACTGCAAATATGTTACATTTATAAATACGTTGACTTTGTAGGCTTCCTATGAATAGCTCATAAACTTCTTCTTTTTTTTTGCCTTTAATTATCAGGATGCAATAATGAAACATTTCTTAAATACCAATAGTAAAAGGACACCATATTCAACAAGGACTCAATAGTCTGGACTCAGGAATGCACATTGTCTTGTAACGTGTGTTGTATTATTTTTGAAATGCAGTAATATAAAGTACTGTGCAAAACTCTGGCCGCACGGTGGTGTAGTGGTGAGCACTATCGCCTTGCACCTCCAGGGTCCTTGTTTGATTCTCGTCTCTTTGTGCATGGAGTTTGCATGCTCTCCGTGTGCTTGGTGGGTTCCCTCTGGGTAATCAGGTTTCCTCCCACTGTCCAAAGACATGTAGGATAGATTAATTGGCGTGCCCGTAGTGTGTGAATGAGTGTGTGTTTGTGTGCGTGCCCTGCGATGGATTGGCTCCCTGTCCAGGGTGTACCCCACCTCGTGCCCTAAGTCTCCTGGGATAGGCTCCAGGTCCCCCGCGAACCTCAATACAGGATAAAGCGGTATAGACGATGAGTGAGTGAGTGAGTGAGAGTGCAAAACTCTTGAGCCTCCCTCATTTCTTCATATTAAATGAATCTAACCCTAGATTAAACTAAACAAACATGAACAAATGTTTTACTGCAACAGGCTCCAAAGTGCCCAAATATCTCATTTTAAAATGTTTTTTTTTTGTATGTGTGTAACAACCTCAGCAGCAACCTCATTTCCCCTCTCGTCTGTTCCAACCACTCGGCATTCAGCATCTCCAGTAATCACTGAACAGATCATCTGTCATCATCTGCACCTGTTTCTCACTGGTTCATGCCTTAAGATGTTTTTATGCTTGAATGATTCATAGGTCTCTGTGTGGCTTGACAAACAAATTCCTCTGAAACGGCTCAGTTAAAGGGATTGGACTGAAAATGAGAGCCAAAACTTAGAGCCAAAAATTTCCCTCTGGAAGCCTGGAGACCTATTCTTCAAGACTATGTTAAAAATAAAAGAATGTTGGCCTCCAGATGTTTTACACTGAAAAAACTTATATTAATGTATCAACATATTTAAATTAAGGGCAGATTTTTTCTATTTGGGTAAAATATGTAGGTTAACAAAAATAAAAAATTGACAAAATTATGTTTATGTTAAATTCATTAAATAGAATTAAACACATTTAAAATCTTAAAATTGACATAATTGACACAGTAGAAATATTGTTACAAAGTTTCACGAGAGCACAATTGGTGCTTTGAGTATAGAGTTATATCCCAGAAGAATTGCAGATAGTATTAGTAGTACAGAAGGGGTGAAAACCAACAACTGTATGATTTTTTTTATTAAAATGTACTGTACATTGCACCTTCCAATTCAAATAGTAACTATCCCCATTAGCAACCTTTCACTTTGCCATATGGAAACGTTGAAGGGTGCAAATACTTATGCAATGCTTTGTATAATACAATTGTATATACTGTAATTATCTTATTCCCTATAATCAGTGACATTTTACTGTACGTTTTCTGTTCACAGTCACCAAGACAACAGCCAGTGTACCACTTTTCTCCTGAGAGAGCCCACTCTCCCTCCATAGAGGTAAGGGTGCAAATACTTTATAATAAACTATACCTGCTGGAATGCAAACAGCTCTCGGAGATGAGGGAAGCGAAACGTTTGTTGGCATCTACTGGCTGTATATTGTGTAATTGATGTTTACCTTTCAGTGACCTTACTCTCTCAGAGTTCTCTTGTCATGCTTTAATTCGTTGCTCTCCACATGCATGTTTTGTCTTTTTCAGGCCACTCTAGTGTCGGAGCTGAACCGTTTCGAGGCAGAGCTGGACTCCGACATCCGTGGCCTGGAGAGGAAGCTGTCTCAGAAGAAGCAGCAGCCACAACGGCGAGGAAGGGGTGAGGTACTGGCCTTTCCCTCAACACACTCTGATCATATAAAACCTCCCTTTTTATCTACTTTACATCTTTTATATCTCTTTTTATTGATACTGATTATCAAGGTTGCCATTTTCTTCTTAGTTTTAATTCTGTTATTTTGGTCTATAATTAGACTGCACACACTTCTACTGTATATGGGAAGGTTAAATGGTGAGACAAAGAGAAGACTTTACATTAAGTAAACCGACATAGTTTAAATCAGACGGCAAGTGATGACTTGCACTTGTTGTGCTTCAGATCCTCCAGCTTTCCAGCCAGTCTAGACTATAAAAGTCCCGTCTCACGCTGTGCACTGTACATTTGACCGAGTCATTTCACTTTGTCAGCATTTTACCCAATTGCACATTTGCCTCCGAAAAAACAAGCAGCTGAGCATGTTGACGTTTTTGGATTTCTTAGACCAAAGCTCAGTCCAGAAGATCAGCAGTTACTTATATAGTCTGTGGAAAACTTTTTGATGCTTTACTTTGCCATTTGTTTCTATACAGATTGTTAAAACAATCAAGAAATTGACTAAAATAATTGACTATGCGGAATTTGTGGAAAAGACGCCTTTCAATGGACGTCTTCTGATTGAACGCATCTTACCTTACTTGGCTTGTTATGGTACTGCCAGTGTTTATGTCCCAGACCATACTTACGTTTGGAGACTTGAATTTGAGGTCATGCCAAAGCACCAGTAAATTCAAGCCAAAACAGTTCGATTGATAGATTGACCCAATTTGGTCTTAACAACGTCCAGTGGTGGCCATGAATCGTTCAGAGAACCTTAATTTAGTTCTAATATGTTAACTCTTAAAATAATCACAATGAGATATTAGGCGGCACAGAGACAAAGAGGTTAGCAGCGTGCCCTCGCAACTCCAAAGTCGACGGTGCAATTCCCACCTTGGGTACGTTTGTGTGGAGTTTGCATGGTCTCCCTACGTATGGTGGATTTCCTCTGGGTAATCCAGTTTCCTCCCACATTCCAAAGACATGCAGATTAGGTTAATTAGTGTTCCCAAATTGCTAATAGTGTGTGTGTCCGGCGATGGATTGGCAACCTGTCCATAAGTCTCCATGGATAGTCTACAAGCCCCTGGACCCGGTACACAGGATACGTGGTATAGTTGATAATCAAGGAACATCAACATTGACAATGGTTTGCATATTTCTGTTGTCTGATTCTGTATAATCTTAAACCCCAGTCACAATGAGCCACGTTCCCAACATGTCCTCAAAAATTTGGGTGAATGCAGTAGGAACTTGGCAGGAATGTAGTAGAAACCAAAAAGGATGTAGTATTGTCTCCCATGACGTAGCGCTGCCATGCTTTTCTTGGCTGTGTTTCCCATTCTCACTTTTGGACAGGTTCTAAAAAAAAAAAAAGCCTGATGAAGGAAAAACTTAACACGGACAGGAAAAACATAACAAGGACATATTAACAATGGCATTGACCAGTCATCGTTGTAACTAACACCTCTTAGGGACCTCATTGAGGTCTCATACAAGCATGGTGCAGACAGGGAACACTGGATGGCGTTCTGACTGAGTTGTCATTGCGACACCACTACTTTGATGGTATGTCAATGGAGTTCTCTTCTCAGTGTCCTCTTCAAGCTTGTGCTATATCCATGGTACGTCATTGCCACATCATAGAAGACCTCATTACGTTCATATTACATTCTTCTAGTGCGTACTACGTTTATCAGCACATCTATGTCACATTCAGAGAATTTGGTAAAAAGACTGTACGTGGTATTTACACCCATGGTGCGGGGGTCTGCTTACAGAAAGACAACATAGTCCTCTTCTTCTTCTTAGCGTTTGTCCAACCTTAGTGCGGGGGCCACTTACACAATGACAACATACTAAGTGATTAGTGTGGTTCGATCTGTTTGGACAGAGTAGTAATGTGGTTCACATTTACATTTAGGCATTTGGCAGACACCCTTATCCAAAACGACTTACATTTTTATCTTATTATACATCGTATATGACATTATAATTATACATTATAATACATTATACATCAGTTTGATCTCATTCGACGTCATGAGCGTGCGATCATGTGTGTGACTACATGATAGGCCCATTGAGAATATGACATGGACGTAAGTACTGTAGGAAGTAGTTGTTGTTAGGTCTTTCGACTGCTCCCGGCAAGGGGTCTCCACAGCGGACGATCCGATCCGCACAAAAGCTTGGCACAGGTTTTTACACCAGATGCGCTTCCTGACAAAACCCTTCCATTTTATCGGTGCTTGGGACCGGCAGTGGCTGGGGTTTGGGCACTGGCTGGGAATCGAACCCGAGCCTTCCGCATGGCAGACGAAAAAACTACCATCAAGGCCTTACGTGGGTAGGAAGTAGTATGGACTTGATAAATGCACTTTGTTCCATATTGTCCCCATTTTCACTGCATTCTTCAATATTTTTAGGATGCAATGGGAACTTGGGAATATGGTCTTCGTCGGAGTGTGACTGGACTCTTAGTTACGGCTCTTAAGTGTTACTATCTGTATCTGTATTTAAACCCAAAGTGGATGATTACTAGAAAGCAAATAACATTTACCATGTCAGCATGTGATGGTCAAAGCAGCTTGATGGACGACTTGCCATAATTGATTGACACATGAATTCTGCGCTCTAAATCCTAAAGGAAAATGTCTGGTCATCAGTTTGTGACATCAAGCTGAAGCACACTTAAACAGAAGAACTATGACTTGAAACACACCAGCAAGTCCACCTCTGAATGGCTCTACAAAAACTAAAGTAAGGTTTTGGAGTGGCCTAGTGGCCCAAAGTCTGGATTGAGGTGCTGTGGCATGACCTTAAACAGGTTTAACCTTCCAGTGTGGCTGAATTATAGCAATTCTGCAAAAAAAAAAAGAGTGGGCCAAAATTCCTCCACAGTGATGTGAAACTGGCACATTGCCAGTTATCGCAAACAATTGATTACAGTTGTTGCCGCCAAGGGTGGCACAACCAGTTATTAGAATTAGAGAGCAATTACTTTTGCACAAAGAGCCAGGCAGGTTTGGACAGCATATTTCACTTAATAAATGAAATCATCATCAATAATTTAAGTGTGACAAACATGCAAAAAAGACAAAAAAAAAAAAAAAAACAGGAAGGGCTCAAATACTTATTCACAGCACTGTACCTATTGTATATTAATGTCTGATAACATCTGTTCATTTGAACTGAATGCGCCGTGTGTAGGACCCAGGGGAACCTTCTGGGCGGGTACAATTGTGCTGCTCTGTTTTCCCATTCTGCATTCTTGTATGTGTGTGTGTGTGTGTGTGTGTGTAAGAGGTACGTAGTTACATGGGCTGGACTTACTGTGTTCTTCTATTCACAGGCTGAAAGGAACAACAGTACCGGAGCAGGGACATCTGGGAAAGGACTGGACTACAGGTGTGTGTGTGTGGGTTAGAGGAGGTTAAGATTAAAAACATGGATAATGTCTGACTTTATCATAACTGTGGATATTAAGTTTACTTCCTGGTACTGTCTCGTTCAGGATAATATTTAAGAATTAAGAATTTGGGCATATTGTGTTATTGGCATATACAGTGTGTACAGTATATACATGTGCATTACTTTCCTAGTGTATGTACAGTATTATATGGTTTTTATTTTCTCTCTCTATCTGTGAGTATGTGTATGTTTTTTTCTGGTTTTTTTCTTCTTCCAATTACATTACGCTTCTGGGCAGTCAAGCAGCCCATAGTTCCTGTTTATAGTTTAATAATTGCACTGTAGGTAGTGTATGCATGTTTTGAATCTTTATACACTATTGTCTTGGTTTTTTTTTAATAGAACTTTTAAAATATTTTCTTTACTTAGTTGTTTGTCGATCGGGATGATTCAAAGCGTGTGACTTGTCTCGTGCCACGATTGGTTAATTGTTGACAGGTTCTGGCTTGCAGCCCAAATACCAGAACCCCTGCTGAGATGTGTGTATGTGTGTGCCTGCCTGCTTGTGTGTGTGTGTGTATTTGTTAAGTTTATTTACATTTCAATCAGGCTAATATCTTCACATTAATCAGTCAAAGACACCCTTTTTTATGTTCAAACTTCTCACATGACTGTGTGTGTAAGTGTGTGTGTGTGTGTATGTGCGTGTGTGTGTGTGTCTGGATTACAGGTCAGAGGTTTGCATATGAGCGAGGAACCAAAGGTTTAGACTTTCTTTTATTACTTTACAATAGTTTGTAAAATGATACATATCATGCAAACTGTAAGATACAAGTTTATACAGTATTTATGAGATGAAGTAGAAAATAGGACAAGATGTAAGATTGGACAGGGCTGGGTAGGATAGGATTGGACTGAATAGGTAGAGTAGGATTAGATGGGAATAGATATGAATGTATTAGGTAAAACAAGATTTAACAGAATGGGTAGGGTTATCACAGGTTAGATATTATTGCACAGGATTGGGTAGGCTTTGGTTGTACAGGATGGACAGAGCAGGCTTAGATAAAAGTAGGTATGATTAGACAGGGCTGGGTGGTATAGACTGGGACAGGATTGTTCAGACTTGGAATGCACAGAATGGGTAGAGTAGGATTGGACTGGGACAGGATTTAGACTGGGACAGGAATGTGCAGACTTGGCTTGGACTGGAATGGTACAATAGGTTTGGACAGAATGTATAGAACAGGATTGAATAGGATTTTACAGGATTAGATGTGATCTGGTATCCAATAGCATTGGACAGGATTGGATGATATTGGACAGGATTGATCAGGATAGAGGTGAACACAGATTCGAGTAGGACAGGATTGAATAGAATGGGTGGAGAAGTATTGGACAGGATTGGACAGGTTAAGTATATGTTTAGTGGATACTATTGCACAGGATTGATCTGGATAGGATTGCATGGAGTAGCATTGGATACAATTGTACAGGATTAGGCAGAAAGCTTGGACAGGATTTGGTGGCATGTAATTAGACAGGGTCGGATACAATGGGGCAGGTCAGGATAGGACGGAATGGTGAAGTACAGGACAGGATCACAGCTGGCTGCAGAACCTTGGGTACTTTAGGTAAGGTCGGGAAACAGACCGTGTTGGCATGCATTTCCTGGCCAGTGTTAAATTAACCAAAAGTATGAGTGGTTGGAATACTTACATAATACCATCAGACCTGGCTTTGAATACATGTACATGTGCAGATTAGTTCCATTTGTATGTCTTTTTAAAAACAGAACTCGTGTATATATTATGTTTCTGCTCCACAAAGGTTAGCAGCACTGGTACAGTCATGCGAACATACAGTACTGTATGCACTGGGTACAGGTACGCACAGGGGTACGCACTCAACATACTAGTTTAGGTTCTGCAAACTGACTCCCCCATTAATGGCCAGAATCGGGTCATTGATAGAATGAGATTAGACAAAACTGTTTAGGATTGGTGAAACTTAATCGGATTGGGAATAATTAGTCAGTACATAGTCTCCCAGGACCAGATGGAATTTCTAACAAGAATGCACATCTGGATACACCAGTAAGACTGTTGATTTAAGGGTTGGTGGGAACTCAATTTACAATTTCTTAGATAATTTGATTTGTGGAGTCAGAATTTACAGTAGCAGTAGATAGAAACCTAATAGGAGAAGATAGGGCAGAAGTATCATGACAGAACAATATTAGACAGATTATGGTTAGACTATGATGAATGAGAATCTGACTATGATGGAATCTGATTGGACAGAATAGTATTACATAGAACATGATTGGATAGGATGGGACAAGATAGGATTGGAATTTTTGCTATGCATGTATTGTAGATTACTGGATATTACGCATCCCAGAGTATATGTGGATTTGACTGGATTCCTGGCTCTAAGGTAGATTGGACAGGATGTGATGAAAACGCTTGGATTCCTGGCTCTAGTCTTTAAACCAGGACAGAATATAGAGAGAATGGTTTAGAGTCCTGGCTTTAGTGTTTAAGCCAGTGGTAGATTAGACAAAGAATGATAAGAATGGATTGGATCCCTGGTGTTTAGACCATTGATAGATTGGACAGAGTATGATGAGAACCTGATGGACTCCTGAAACTAATGTTTAAGCCAGTCATGGATTAGACTGTGGATTACAGTAGGATTGCATTAGATTCCTGGTTCTAGTATTTAAAACACTAGAGGATTGGATATGATATGGTGAGATTGGATCCTTAACTCTGGTATTAGCCACTCATGCATTGAAGAGAATAGGGCAAGAATGGATTGGATTCCTTTTCAAAAAGTCACTCGTATTTGTCTTTAGTCTCACAGTCTGGACTGAAGGCTTGAATATCTCACCTTCTCTCAGACGCATTCTTTAGATTCTCTCCATCTTTGTAACTGTATGTGAACTTGAACTTGTCTTCCTGGCCTGCTTTTCTTCCTCTAATCTCGAACTCCACCATAAAGTGCAATAAACTGGGCAAAAAGAAACAAGATGAAGGGCATACCGCGTTTTACTGCTTCCTCTTGTCTAGAACATGAAACAGCTTCGGGGAGGAAACTTATAAAACAAATGTTTTAGTTCCAATAACGATTTAACCCTCTCGTTAAGCCTGCTTGATAAATACTATATAGCTTTAATGTGAAGCACATATCTCTGGTGCTACTGTGGGAAAACAAAGGGGGTAGCTGGAACAATGGAGCGTGTCATTAAAACTGAAGGATGGTCATGTCTGACCTTTTGCCTTTAAACCACTTTGACAACAAATTCAGATCAGCAGTTTGCTGCCATTGGTTAAATCGCCCTCTGAGATGACGGGGTTTCCTTACAGAACTTTCCGTGTCTTGTTATTTAATGATAAGCCCATTGTCCAAGAACAAATCATTAGGCAGAGGAGATCCTGTGTACGAGTCCAGTGTGCCTTTTGTGTTACCTTTTGGTTGCATTTGGCATCGCTTATCAAACTAGATACAAACAGATTTATTCATAAATCATTCGCAGGAGCATTTAAAAGAAATTGTAGTATTTATTAGAATCCAGTTAGACCAGGAAAACCCTTGCGTTATGTATCCTTCAACAGAATTGGTGTTTTTTAAAATGGATGTATTAAGAAACTAATGTGAACCTTAAACGACTGAGCTCAGTGTTATATACTGTATGGATTACTTCGCCAAGTTTAAAGGGCTTATTTGTTGCAATCGGTTAAGGAATTAAGGACGATGGTATGTTTTTGTGGTAACGATGCGCTGCAGTGGCTGAGCTGCGTTATTGCATGATTTATGCAGTGCTGACGTTTGACAGGTCATGTAGTGGTTAGCACTTTGGCCTCGCACCTCCAGGGTCGATGGTTTGATTCATGCCTCGGGTTTGTGTGTGTGCGTAGTTTGCATGTTCTGCCCGTGCTTGGTGGGTTTCCTCCGGGTACTCCGGGTTTCCTCCCATAGTCTAAAGACATGCACATTGTCACCTTGCTCTTCCAGGATACGGGTTCGATTCCTGCCTGCATGGAGTTTGCATGTTTTCCCCGTGCCGGTGGGTTTCCTCCGGATACTTTGGTTTCTTCCCAGAGTCCAAAGACATGTAGATTAGGTTAATTGGTGTCACCAAATTGCCAACTGTGTGTGTGCCCTGTGATGGATTGATGGATAAAGTGGTATAGAAGATGAATGAATGAATCAATGAGGTGTGACAGTGTTTTTTCACTGTGCATGTAACATTTTTTCATTGTCCGTTTTTGTCACAAAATATATTTTCGCACTAAGAAAATGAGCAAATTTGCAAATTGGTTGAGATTTTTTATTTTTTTTTGGTTTGTCTTACGAAAACCTTTACACATACAGTACTGTGCAAAGTCATGAGCCACCCCTCATTTCTTCATATTTTGCTTTCAAAGAGCCAGACATTCTTGTCATTTTTTAATGTAGACCTGAAGGATAGTTCTCCGGGCTTCCTGGAGGATGATTTTGGCTTTAATTTCGGCAAGTTTTTATCTCTTATTTTTAGTCCCATCCCTGTATCTGACCAGTCACTAAGGAATACTTTTTATTTGTTAAGCCACACAGTGACCCATGAATCGTAACCCATGAACCAGTGAGAAACAGGTGCAGATGATGACAGATGATCAGGCCGCTGATTAGTATACTGGTGATGCTGAATGCTGAGTGGTTGGAACAGACGAGAGGGGAAACGAGGTCACTGCTGAGGTTGTTACTGTACATACAGGAAACAACCAATTTTTTAATTGTATCTTTAGGCACTTTGCAGCCTGTCACAATAAAACTTTTGATCCCATTTCTTTAATTTAAACTACATAATTGAACGAGGTTCAATCGTTTCTTTCTCCAATTTTCTCTCAGCTACAGAATCGGGGAGAAGCACCTTGGGGCAAAAGATAGCGTTAATACTCCTCCAAGCCATCCCACAATCCCTCGCCCCGGCGGTCAGCGGGACGTCGTGCCTAGCCTCACTCATACTAATGGTAAGCCATGATCCTTTTCTTTCTGCTTTCCTTTTCTCTTTTTTCCATCAGCCAACTAGAAAGCGAGAGGAATAAACACTAATACATTTCTTCTTGTTCTGTATGATGGATTTGAGGTGATATAGATGATAATGCCCAGAATAACAGCTTTGATTTACTGCAATTTATGTGAATCTGAGCCAGTTTTATACACGCTGCTTATGAGACATTTCAGTTTAACAAAATACAGTCAGCAGAGCCTTGTTTCATGATGGCCGGCTCCTCATGTTTATGCAAATCCTAAATAATCCATTTTGGGTATCTTCCATCTGAAGATCTGTTTCGTTTTTAAGTCTAGTTTGCTGTACAGAATCAAAACAATGACAAATTTGCCTATGTCTAACTGTTTACAGATTGCCCTGTATGTAAGATATCGGGTTCTTTTCTTTTTTTTTTCCAACCCTTTTTACTGTTAATTTGTTTTCAGGAACCAGGAAAAAGATTTCTGCCTCTTTATTGTTTCGGGTTTCCTTACCCTCAGGGTGGTATCTGATTAACACAGATACAAACAAAGCTCTGTATAAAGAGAGAGAGAGAGAGAGAGAGAGAATAACATTGTCAACACTGAGCTGGTCTCTAAATGTTCTTAAAAGAATGATAAAGAAGTATATATAAAATTTCCCATTTAGTTTAAATGTAGTCAAACAGGCAAAACATTATATGGAGCTAGTGCTAAAGCAAAGTGTATTCTGATGTCTAACATACCGTCCCTAATAATATTAAACACCCTGAAGCTTTGTTCAGACTCATAGATTACACCGAGTCAGACTTTACACATCTCACGTTATGGGTGAGACAGGTTTCTATTACAGTACATTTTTTAAATCCAGAATGAATTTTATGTCGGCAGCATGGTTGCTTTGTAGTTAGAGCTATCACTTTGCACCTCCAGGGTTCGGGTTCGATTCCCACCTGCATGGAGTTTGCATGTTCACCCGTGCTTGGTGGGTTTCCTCCGGGTACTCCGGTTTCCTCCCACAGTCCAAAGACATTCAGATTAGGCTAACTGGCGTTCCCAAATTGCACATAGTGTGTAATCTACTGGATTACACACGATGGGCAATTATGCTCTGGATAATAAAATCTAGTAATAATTCTATTTTTTACTTGCTAGACGTTTTGTAATGCTTGTAATATAATTGCTGGATGATTGCTGGATCATGAGCATCAGTTTCGACTCTTGACGCTTGTTTTTGGCATTGCTCCTCTAGACAGAACACCGTGTGGGTCTGCAAACATGGACTTTCCACCTAAGAGAGAGGAGAAAAAGGTATGAAGGTTTCTGGTTCTGGGGCGAGTGCAGTATATCTACAGGCCATGTGTTTGACTATTTGTTTTTCTTTTCCTTTTATGGTTGTAGATGAAAGCAGCACGAGCCAAATTCGATTTCCAAGCCCAGTCACCCAAGTAAGTATAATTACAATTTCCCTTTGGGATTAATAAATTATCAATCAATCTATCTATTTAGTATAAGGTTGCTATATTTATTGATATGGCCGAACCAAAACAGGAAGGGTACCTGTAGATCACCAGCATTAGGATGTATTTCCTTTAGACTGGATGCTCATTCTGGAGTCGTGCGAATAAACATGAACATGTGAAATTCTACACTCACTGATAACATTTGCTTCTTTTTCAGTGTAATATTGAGTTCTCCAATAGATGGCAGTGTTTTTTCTATTATGAATAAAAACCGGTTACAAAGAACTGACCCTGGGGATCCCTTTCAAAAAAATAAAAATGAAGAAAAGCTAATCAATCATCTCTCACAAAAAAAAACAGCTTTAAAAAATATTTTTATATCGTAAGTGATTATTACAAATACTCCAGTACTAGAACAGTATTAGAATAGGTGCAATACCATAAACCCTGCGGCTGGCACCGAGGTATGAGTTGCTGTTCTAGAAAATGAACCAACGCTGATCCGAAACAATCGTTTAATAGTGCTTGGATATGATGCCTATATGAATATTATTTTTCCAGCATTTTTAGTATGGTAGCGTAATGGTTCGCACTGTGGCTCCGCACCTCCAGGGTCGAGGGTTCGATTCCCGCCTCAGGGTCTGTGTGCATGGAGTGTGCATGTTCTCCACAGTCCAAAGACATGAAGATTAGGCTAATTGGCCTTCCCAAATTGCCTGTATTGTGTACAGTAAATGAGTATGTGTGTGTGTGTGCCCTATGTAGCTCAGGCTATGAATCTTCCCATCTTGGTTGCTGAGTATCTACAGTATGCGTGATACTCAGCAACCTGTATCATGTAACAGTGTTGAGGGTAAGATGTCTTTTGACTTTAGAAGGTTGTTTGTAATTATTGCATTCCTATAATAG
Source organism: Clarias pachynema (assembly GCA_030014365.1). Lineage (NCBI taxonomy): Eukaryota > Metazoa > Chordata > Actinopteri > Siluriformes > Clariidae > Clarias > Clarias pachynema. The sequence continues at coordinate 25,554,095 of JAQMYL010000039.1, forward strand.
TTGTGTTGATTACTAGTCTTTTGTGCTCTCAGGGTTTTGTCCCTTCCCATGAGGATCTTCTTTCTTTCTAAATATTGAAACTGTCATAATTTGGGGGCAATTATTAAACGAGAAGTAAAAGGAGGATGAGAATGAGGAAAAACGTCCCAAAAAAAAAAATCCATTTTAATGACCTTTGACCTTTGTTTCCCAGGGAGCTGACCCTGCAGAAGGGCGATGTGGTGTATATTCATCGGCAGGTCGATGGCAATTGGTACGAAGGAGAGCATCATGGGAGAGCAGGGATTTTTCCTACTAGCTATGTTGAGGTACGAGTCCATGTCTCTATGTTTGACGTCGTCATGGTAGACAACGTAATCGTTGTAGACTAACTCTTTCTTTCTCTATCCTCGAGTAGATCATTCCTCCGACAGAGAAGCCAGTGCCGATAAAGTCTCCCAGTGTCCAGGTGCTGGAGTATGGCGAGGCGGTGGCTCTGTTCAACTTCAACGCAGACCTGCCGGTGGAGCTGTCTTTCCGGAAGGTACCAACTCATATTACTCAAATAATCGCCCTTATCATAGTGATAGTGTTTACATGCCCGGATGTTTCCCAGGGCGAGGTGATATCCATAACACGACGTGTGGATGATCGTTGGTTGGAGGGTCGGATCGCAGGCACCTCCCGCAGCGGCATTTTCCCCGCCAACTACGTGCAGGTCAACAAATTGCCCCGCACCAAAACCGCTGATGACCTTTCACCCTGCCCTCTCTCGCCCCTCTCCCCTTCCCCTCGCTGCACTCAGACTCCGCTTTCACCTCACGCGCGCACCAGCCAATCACGCTCACCCCTCTCACCCACGCAGCCCACCTCCACCAGACAGCCGTCCAGTCACTTTGTGTTCTCGCCTGGCCCCGCCTCACCCACTTCACCCAACAGCCACAGGGGTTTCTCACCTTCAGCATGCAGCTCACTGGACAGAGAGGCCAGATCCCCTGTTTCACCATACGGTCATGTGCTGGCGTCTCCACAGGGCCCAGGGCTGGCAATGAACATGAGCCCGAGACCTTCGTATTCTTATCAGGTAAGAATAGGTCGCGGTTTTAGGTAAGCTGTACGGTTATGTTATTCTTATCGTATAACCTCTTTGTGTAGGATGGAACCAGGACACACTCTCCTCAGTCTTATACAAACTTTAAAACTCCACCATCGGCAGCTTCCCCAGTCAACAGCAACACTACAGTCATACCGCGACAGCCGTGAGTCTTCGCTCCAAGACTATTGATTATTATATTATAATCCTGATTAAATGCATTCCTAACCATCTGTTTTTCTACCAGGTATAAGGCAGTTTACAACTACAAGCCCCAGAATGGAGATGAGCTGGAGCTGAGGGAGGGAGACATCGTTCAGGTGATGGAGAAGTGCGACGATGGCTGGTTTGTAGGTAAATGGCTCTTTTACTCTACATCATGGATGTCTATTTTGCTTTACTCTCCTGATTTTGCAGTACAGTACTGGCTGTAGATTATCCATATTTTTGACTTACCTGCCCTCTACAGGACACCATCTGTTACTACATGCCTAGGAAAAATAGTGGATGTCAATAGATTTAAAGAGGTTAGGATAAAGTCTTGTTGAGATCACTCTAAATATATAGATTATATTTTTTTGGATCACACCCACAGTAGATCTGCTAGGATCAAGGGGTTCATCTGTGAAGATTCCCTGTCATCCAGGTGAGGTTATCTGGAAGTTGAGTCATGTCAACTGGACTTCTTTCTTGCCCAAGAAGGATGTTTGGAAAACACCACACACGTAAAACCCACAGAGATTTATACTGTACACCCCAAAGATCAGACTCCAGAACATGAGAAGTGCAATATAATATCCCCATTTCCGTGCAGTTAAGAGTGTCCAGGGCTCAGAATCACCAGACTACCTACAACTGAAGGTCAAAGGACACACATTTTAGGACAATGATGTACAAAACTTGGACGAAGAGGATACATGATTCAAGAGAGCTGTGAAGGAGGCCACCTACTTGTGTGTAAGTTGAAAATCCTTCTCTCAACAGAAGTGCCGGTCTTAGGCACAACCTCTGTCCAGTGTTCACCCTGTCTCTTCATCCATCCCCAGGTAACTTCTTCATACTGTAGGTCTGCTGGGAAAGCCACGCCTAAGGACTCCCTCTACTGTCACATTCTCTGGGTGTTAGTTGTTAGTATAGCTCGACAACTATCCCTAACATTTCTATTACTGGATCTCCTTATCAACTCTCTTCCTTCCAGACTCTCTAATGAGGAAACAAATTTGTGGAATCCTACCAACTCAAGAAGCAACTTGTGATGAGTAGTGAAACATTTCGACCGAACAAGACAGAAGTCCAGCTGACATGACTGAGTTTCCAGATTCCTTGTGGTTTATTTCAGCAATCCTGGCTAGGGAGGTCAGACTCCGTTACTATGGTAACCTACTGTATGCTACTGGACAAACAGATGTTGTAGCTTAGTTAGCTGTAAATATTGTTTTTCTACCATGAAATCAAGGTTTGCTAAGGTTAAATTGAGGAGAGTACCAGGATTACATTGTGGTCTGTTAGGATTAAAATTTCAGGATTTAATGCTATGAAATACATCAGGCCTGGTAGGGTTGAACTTTTTCTGAGAGTAAATCAAGACTTGCTAGCATAGAAGTTAATCTAGGAATGTTTCTGGAATTAACTAGAAGACCTCTAGGATTAAATTAAGTACTGTATTTGGGGATTCATTTGAGGCGTGTCGGCGGTTCAATTTAGGGTTACTATAAAAAAAAAAAATCAGTGCATGCAGGAATTTGATTAAAGGTTGCTTTCAAATTGAGAATTGATGTTAGCTGGGATTAAATCTACATTTACTTTGATCAAAATGTGGCTTGTTAGGATTGAAGCTTCCTATGATTAAATTGCGTCTTAGATGATTAAACATAGGTTTCGGGGATTAAATTGTGGCTTGGCAGGATTAAATCAAGATTTGCTTGGATTAAATCATGATTTATTGGGAATACATTGAGGCTCAGCAGGATTGAATCAAGGTTTGCTTTGGTTACATTTGCTTTTTAGTCTACGATTTAAAATGTTTTTTTTTTTCATGAAAACTAGGCTTGCTGGGTTGAACTCAGGATTATCTATGATTAAATTAAGGCATTTGAGGATTAAATTAAGGTTTAAATCAAAATTTGCTAGGATTAATTTGAGGCTTTGCAGGATTAAATCAAGGTTTACTATGACTAAATTTATTTTTGCTTTGGTTATGTTTGCTTCTTTTTTTTTGGATAATTGAGCCTGGAATAGATCTGTTAGGATAAAATTGATGTTTGGCAGGATTAAATTAAGGTTTGCTTTGGTTGCATTAAAGATAACTAGGATGTAATTGAGTCTGGGATGATTAGATGTAGTTTGTTGTTTGCTGGGATTAAATTAAGGGATTAACTAAAGGTTTCAGTCAAGATCCTCTATGATAAAAAGGAGGCTTTATAGGATTTAATCATGTTCTGCTAGGATTAAATCGAGGCTTGCCTATATCAAATTGATATTTGGAACAAATCAAGGATCGCTAGGATAAAATCCAGGTTATCCTGGCTTGAACTTGTACTTGTTACATAACTGAAATCTTGAGCTTACTTGTTGAAATCTCTTCTCCCTACAGGTACGTCTGAGAGGACTCGTGCTTTTGGAACGTTCCCTGGCAACTATGTGGCACCTGTTTGAACGTGAACGACTGTTTTGGCACTTTCACTACTTCTGCAGCGTCGCTCACTAATCCGAAGAAAAAAAAATCCCCTTATACACACACACACACACACGCACACACTCACATATGAGTATATGCACAATCGATCATCAGTCTCAGCATTATTTCCACTCACTTTTTACAGCTCCTGACCTGGTTTGCATGCGCACTCCGTTCACATTTTGAGCACTTGCGTGTGTTTGTGTCTGCGTGTGCGTGTGTACTGTATGCCTTTTCACAACGATGTACTGGCAATGGCAAAGACACTTTGTTTGGAACAGCCCAGGCAACTCACATGTTTTTAAAACCACCTCTGACTGATATGCGAGGCGGCCACTGGGTACGGTACGGTATGGTGTGGACCGGAGTGCTGCCGTAGGGGACAGGGACAGGGACACGCTCCTTATCATCCACACGCTTGTTTTGCAGCGAATCCTGTGTTTTTGACGTTTTTGTGTAAAGATTTCCTCCGTCCTGCGTTTCAGATTTGTAACAGCGCATCGCTCTGAACACTCCATGAGGACACACATCATCTGGATGGATGAAACTTTTTCAGTTATCGTGATCGTCACAATTTTTTTTTGTTTTTTTTGGCTTGGCTAAAATGAGTTTGATTGTAACTACACAACCATGCAAATCATTGCCTGCTAGAGCTTCATCAATGTGTAGCGTATACAGTATATATATATACTGTAAGTGTTGTATTTGTTAATCTATTGCTTAGGCACTATTGAAGTATCACCACACTCTGCAGCATTCTGGGGATTTTTGTCATTTGTAATATTTTAAGGAAGTGACAGATCTGGCTTCAGGATGTGCATATACAGTAGAACATGAACATGTCTGTGGTTGATTAGCTAGAGTTTGACACTTCAGGACTGTAGGTGCAAAGAGCTAAATATCTTTGGCTGCATACCAAACAACCTATTATCATATGTCATATACTTATTTTAGTGTACTAGATCATTGTTCTGTGTTGAGCAATACATTTCCTGACATCGATTACACAAATTATAGGCATGACCTGCGTCATGAAGAGTAAGGCTCAGTCATCGAGATCAGGCGTTCCTTATGGAAAAGAAGACTCATGACAACGCTAGAATGTTTGATACTCCACCTACCTGATCTGGTGGAAAATTCACAACAGTGATCGGGATGTGTTTTTTTTTTTTTTTTTCCGTTTCTTGGAGTTAACCTGTAGTTAACCATTCTAACTTGAAACATTTTGGTTGTGTTTTGGGAAACAATTGCAGCTTGCACTGACCACGCTCATATTCATTCCTATTTTTTTTTTTTCTTTTACAGCTTAACATGATATTAATTGTATTACATACATACTGTATTGGCCATAATATTTGGGGAAAATATTTGTAGAAAGATGAAGCAAGATGTTAAACCGAAGTATAAAGGACAATGGAGTGTTTTGATTCTATCATGAACAAACAAAAATGTGACAGTGTTTTATCTGACTTGACATCCTTGTCACTGTCAGTTCTGAGTAAAAACCAACTTCTTCGTAAGTCTTCCTTACATTCCTAGTCATGCAACTTGAAAAACAGAAGACAAGTGATTGGATCACAGCTTATTATGGGATGTTTAGGTTACAAAGGGCTTGTATGTGGTTGTATTGTGTATGATACCGCTTTCTATCTCAAGTATTATTTCCTTTTTTTTCCCCTTCCTGAGACTGTACAGATATTAACAGTTATCAAACTGCAAAAATATAATATATTTTTACTGATTGCACAGTGTATTTCAGTGGCTATGGTACTCACGGATTTTGATAAGCATCAAATAAATGCATCCTGTGCTGGGATAAAGGATACACTGAGTTGCTTCTTTAAAATTCTTTTAAAATTAAATTAAAAAAAAAAAACTCCAAGGTATTATAATTACATTTCAGCATTTGGCAGACACCCTTATCCAGAGCAATTTACTGTACTGTACATTGTTATACCTATGACCAGTTAAGGGCCCCACTGAGGCAACTTGGTTGTGGGGTTTGAACCTGGGACTTTTTCAGACCGCAGCGTAACGCTTTAACCACAGAGCTACCCCTGCTTCCTCTAATGAAGGTTATTCCTCATGTTCCTCATGTTTCTCATGCCATGTTCTTGACTTTAGGTTGTTAGAAGATCTTTAATTAGATCTTCTTCTTTTAACTATCACACAGAACCTCATGATTGAACGGTAACTTCTTCTTCTTGTGACACAATAATGGAAAAAATCCCTCCACTTTTTAGATCATCAGACATACTGTACTGTAAGTAACACGTTATTATTTCTAAACACTTCCTAAAAAAAAGAAGGGGCGGGTTTACAGGCATGTTATTCCGATGGAGTGTTGGTGAACTTTCTACAATGCTCTGATGCTTGATCTGAGCCCATACTCATTCTAATATGCTATTATTTCTATAGTTACAGCTAACACACAGGGTATTTTCTATAAGATTTTATTCACAGTTTATGCAAGGAGTCTCCAATATCAGCGATAAGCCCTTTATCATCCTTACTAAGAATAAAGCGATGAAAAAAATATTTCACATTTTATATTCTTGGAACAATAATAATAATGTTAATTTTTTTTTTTAACAGAACAGGCCTCTTCCAAATGTTGGAGATGTTGCTTCATGGTAAAAGTATCAATATATTTATGAATAAAGCAATTAAATAAATAAATAAATAGGGTGGCATAGTGGTTGGCACTGTGGTGGTTGGGGGTTCAAACCCCACCTTCGGGTCTGTGTGCATGGACTTCGCATGTTCACCCCATGCTTGGTACTCTGGTTTTCTTCCACAGTCCAAAACATGCAAAGGAGGCTAATTGGCACTTCTAAATGTTAAAGTGCTAAGAATGTAACCTTAGGTTTTCCGACACTCTTGGCAACTGAAGCCAAACACACCTGAGTCCTCACCTCACTCTTAAACAACATGACTCATGCACTTGTGTCATTTTAGAAGGGAGTGCAGTGTTTTACCGCAATTCAGAAACCACCCTGAATTCCAAACCAAGTCTCTAATCAGTCGAAGCACTGGGTTGTGCTTGTGAGTAAACCGGGTGTGTTTAAGCTGAAAAAAGACGACCAAAACTAGAGTCTGATTTAGACTACAGTGAAGAATATTAGAGTGTCTTATAGTACTGTATTTCCGTATGCCAGTGAGGATTGATAAGGTTGATGTCTGAGCACATCAGTCATAGTCTGATAAGATCACATAGGGAATCTTCAAGTTGGACATTTAAGGGTCTGTCACATGTACAGTAGGAGAAGTTCATGGTTTTATTAACTGATGTTTATGATATACAGTGGAGACACTTGTTGTTCTTCAGTTGTAAAAATGGCTAAATGGAACGGTGGAGCAGCATCCTGAACCATCTGTATGCAGTCTCTCATGCTTTTCCTGTGCCTCTGAATGTGTGTGAATGGCCTCAGGTTGTATTCACACTTTCCCCCCCAGAGTGTTTTTGGAATAGGATCTGGATCCACCTCAACCAATACTGGGATAAGATTATTACTTTATTTTAATTTGTCCAAAAAAAAAGCAAAAAAAAAAAACAGATGTCACACTTTTTAACATGATTTTGTGATATGTCATTTTTGTTAGCTATTTTTGTTATGACAGCTACAGTATAAACAGTCAAATTGTCACTAAAGTGTTTCCTGTAGGAAGTTGTTCATTTTTGGAAAATAAAAAAGAATAACTCAAAAACAAACTTAAGCAATCAACCTGCCATCCATCTGCTGTTAATTAATTCATAAATCAAAATAGAAATATGCTTATGTTTAAACTGATGAGCCATAACATTAGGGTTGATCAAACTTGTTCATCTGGTGCATCCCATGGATTCTTGATCGGAATGGAATCTGGAGAGTTTGGATTCCGGGTCGGCGGCCTTTATTCAGTGACGTGTGTTTCACTGGCTTTTCTGTGGGATTGGACCTATGGTGGCTGGCCTTTGCTCCCAACAAGCATAAATGAGCCTTAGGTGCCCATGATCCAGTCACAAGTTTACTTGAATATAATTGACCATACAGTAATTGTTTTGTGGTGTTAATGTTATGGCTGATTGATGCGTGTGATCTGACAAACAAAAATCTTACTGCAGTAATAAACAAATAAATAAATAAATATGATGGGTGTGAGGTGGTACAGTGGCATAGTGGGTAGCACTGTGGCCTCACACCTCCAGGGTCATTCAATACCCACCTCAGGTATGTGTGTATGGCGTTTACATGTCCTCCTTGTGCTTGGTGGGTTTCCGCCCAGTCCAAAAACATGCAGATTAGGTTCACTGGTTTTCCCAAATCGCCCATAGTGTATGAATGAGTATGGGATATGTACTGTATGTGTATGCCCTGCGATAGATTGGCATCCTGTTCAGGGTGTACCCTGCCCTGTGCCCTAGGATAGGTTCCTGGATTCCTGAGACCCTGTATAGGATGATCAGTATAGAAAATGAATGATAAAGTGAATGATGGATGTGATGATGCATTGCTCTGAGGTGAACTGGTATGCCATTTGTGGTGTATTCAATCTTCACAACTAAGGTTGTTCCTGATCCATGAGCCTAGGATGAAGCACTTAAATAAAGATTAATAAATAAATGATGAGTGTATTGTTTGGATTTCAGTTTTGAATGGCAGCCCCACAGTGTCAGTAAGGAAAGCCCAACAAAGGGTGATGAAAACTGCCCAGCACATCATTCGCACCCAACTACCTGCTACTGAGCTCACAGTATCATCAGAGACTCCACCCACCCAAGTCAATCTACATCTCATAACAGTATTACTCTGCTCTTTTTTCCATATTATCTATCTATCTAACTATA
>JAQMYL010000039.1:25562771-25579273 GCA_030014365.1 Clarias pachynema
GACAAGAGTTCAATTCCCATCAGCCTGTATCCATGGAGTTCTTCCCATGCTTGGTGGGTTTCCTCTGGGTGCTCCGGTTTCCTCCTACAGTCCAAAGACAAGCAAGTTAGGATAATTGGTGTTCCCAAATTCCCTGTAGTGTGTGAATACTTGAATGTATATCTGAATGTTGACTGGATGTCCCACCATGGTTGTAAAATGGGAATAAATACAATGGTAATCACTATTGGCCCTAGTTGGACTACAGAGGTTCCTAAATGGATGGATGGATGGATGGATATATATATATATATATATATACTGTAGATTTGTTTATGTCCCCAAACTCTCTTAAGATACAGGTATATACACTTTATCTCTGTATACGTTGCACAAGGATACAGCACAATGTTTCTTTTTTGTAAATTTTGTGTCTTTTGTATACTCAATATAAATAAATAAAGATATAATGCAAGTTAAAAATAAATACAGTACTGTACAGTATAAACATAACTGTATTTAATTAACTTGCACCTTATAATGTGCACAATTCCTATGAATAAACACTTCTATTTGCATTTCAAATGGACAGCAAACTGCATTTCGTTTCTGTGTATCCGTACTATTTATGCAATGACAATAAAGTTGTAGCTACCTACCGGTGCCGACCTACTTTGATGTGGTAATCCATGCACAAGCCTACCACTATGCACATACCATACACATTTCCTGAACAGCAGGTGGCGCACTCTCGGTTTGGTAGCCCGTAAAAATAAAAAATATATCTATATAATATTCCCGGTTCTGTATCCCACCCACACGTCTAGTGCCCATCCCTCTGGGCTTTATTTTGATAGCTACACGTGGCACGGCGGGTGGAGGAGGGAGGGGGGTGTTTACCGATGATGCCACATCGCAGTAATCTCAGGGCGAGAGCTCGCGCTTGAAACTACAGCGCCGAGGTGTGTAGTAGTCACGCACACAGACATACACGCGCGCGCATACAAGCGCGCGCGCACTGAATTAAAGGTTAAAAAGCGAGCGCGAGCTCCTCTGACAGGTTTGCGTTTCTACGGAGACGGAGGCAGACTTTAAGAGTTTCTTAGGTCTTATTGTTTTCCGTGTAGAGGTAAACTTTACACGTTAGGTTGTTTATTATATATATTTAGAGTTTTTTTTTTGTTTTTGCGCAAACAAACCAAAACACGAGCGGGTTGCGCGCGCGGAAAATCACGCGCAGGTGTCAACGTTTGTGGCGGTTAATTGCTGTTATTAATATTATTATTAAACCGTCTTAACCTCAGCGTCGTTGCTGGTTTAACTCGGGTAAGTTTTTACAATTTTCTCAACTTTTTCTTTAAAAAAAAAAGCCATGATAGTAGATGGTTAGTCTCTTAAATATCTGACTTCTTGATATATTTCAGTCCAGCCAACTTGTAAGTTTCCTTGTTTACAACAAAAACAATCACCATGGTGAATTCATTCTTGAAATATTCTGCCTCTTTATTTCTGATTAACTTTACAAACTGTGACTGACAAAGCCATGTGCTAAAGTCTTTCAGCTGAACGTGCAGTTTTATCCAGTTATCTCTGTCAGTTATTAACCTGTTTCCTAACCTCATGTCTTTTTCCACAACTTTGCTTGTACATGCAATTTCTCAGCACACTTTAAATGTCCACACACCTCTTCATCCACAGGTATTATAACGTTCTAGAACATTCCTAAAGCTACCCTGCATTTTATAGGTCACCTACAACAATTCAGACCTGAGAGAGAGCCACAGAGAACTGAAGGTCTAGTTCTGTTTGTAGGAAGAGGGGGGATACTTTCCACTTCCACCTCTCAGTTTCCAGTTCTCAACTTGTAGGTTTAAAAAGTAAGATGAAAATGTTGACTTTTGCTTCCAAGTTCAGTAAGCTGGAAGTATAAACTTTAAAACTATTAAGATAGAAGTTGTGCAAGCTCTGGCGCGGAGCATGTGAGCAAAGTTTGTGTTGTAAGCTTACTTTTAGATTGAACATCTCATTATGTTAATGTGGTATGTCATAATTTGACCTATAAATCTGAATATTTTATTTATAAGAGCTTGTAATTGTATTTTGATGTAGTATTCTTAAATTAATATTGTGTTATTTAAACTACTGTATAACTACACGTTTAACTAACTGCAGTGTTAAGTGAACTAGGGTGGCACGATTTTATAATCACATTGCGATTATTTTGACACGTGTTGCGATTTACACTTCAGTATTCAACTTTTATTATGGTAAATCCATTTTGGATTCAAACATTTATGTTCTCAAATGATCTCAATAATTGATTTTTTTTTTTTTTTTTTTTTTTACAATATTTATTAATTCATTTAAAATTATGTAAAAACATTCCTGACTATGACCACAGGTAATGTACACAATCAATTCCAGCCTTTTCTGATTAATTAATTGCACAGGTTTATATCGTGATTTAGATATCGCGATTAATTGTGCAGCAGTAGATTGAACAAGGTGTTAAAATAATGGTATGCTGTCTTGAAACCACGCCATGGCGATTAAATTTCCTGACCTCTGAACATTTTTTAAAATCTTTTTTGCTGTTCAGTACGAGGATGTGAAAAGGAAATTGCAGCCATGTTGTCTTACAATCCCAATAGTTTGCCTGATAAACAAACAAATCTTATTCATTGCTAACATGAGCAAGCTAGGCAAAATGTTTGGTATGTTAAAGTTTCTGGTTTGTTACATCAACCCTCTTCTAATTTGCATATCAACCATAATGGGTTGAAAACACCCGAGCCTGTTTTGTGACATACTATAACAAACTAAGCTCATGATTTTTACCAAAGTATTTATCAAGTTTCTGTTTAGTCACAATATAAGAATGTGTGACTCAAACACCAAACTATATAACCATAAATAACCATTTAAGTGCTTGCGTATTTATTTAGTCCATGCATGGTATATACATGCACTAAACCACACCCATTAATACTATGACTAGCATGTTTGGTTGTATATGGGAGTGTAATAAGTCCCAAAAGTGAAGTGCGGTTTGATTATTGTTAAAAAACGATAAAGGTTTAAGAAACAAACCGCCACACAGCAGCACACAAACCCCTGATCAGAGTTCATATCTTTGGCTGCCTGCAGCTGAAAACACATCAGTGATGAGTGTGCAGTACATTTTAACCAGGCATGAAAAAATGCTGGAACTTGCTGAATCCTCCCAGCTCATTACCTTCCCTTTGTCTGCCTCCCTCCCTTTCTCTCTCGATCCCTTTCTCTCTGGCACACCTCATATCCTCCCGTGTGTGTGTGTGTGAGTGTGTGTGTTTGTGTGTGTCAATGTGTGTATATTTAGCTGGGTCCAGACTGCTGAATGGGCATGAGGCAGAGGATCCACAAACACACCGCCAGGTCATTGTACTGGCATTTGGCTTTATAATAACAGGGCAGAGGAAAAAGAAAAGAAAGCACAAAAACGCTGGTGAACTGCCTGTTTCTCTGATGGAGAAGTTCAGTTTTCGACTGAAAAAACAGAACCGCTAAACTTGAGCTTCAAAGTTTAAAATTTTTGGGGGGTTTTAGGTCTTGCAAGAAAGAGTGCCACCCATGTCTCGCTTTTTTAGTTATTATAAACCTCACAGTTTGGTAATTTTTTTTTCAATCCAATTTGTGATCCATATCAATCTTTATAGATTCACACCCAACCTTATGCAAGAGTAGTTGAAGCTTCATCACAACATTTTTCTGAAAATGTCTAATTGGATTGTAGCTTTCAAAATACTAGATATACAGTATTTAACTATACTTTATTTGTTTGGCCAAAAAGCAAAAAAGGTAAACACATGGATTTAACAAAGCAAGTAGTTAAAGAGCCTTCCATTGGATACTTACTTCAGTTATTAATATGGTTCAGCTGGCAACAGGTTATTTAACCCTAACTGATGCAGTGAGTACCTTCTTATTTCTTAAACAACCATGTTTGAAACAATATCCTGTGGTTGTTGCAAAGATGTTACTCTGTTTCAGAAGGGTCAAATTATTGTCCTTCATCAAGCAAAGAATACAACTAAGGAGTCCTGAAACTGCTTAAATTTGGTTAAAAATGCATTATTAAAACCTAGAAAGTTATGGTGAACCATCACCATCCTCATCATTTTTGAGGAAGAAATGTAGTCGGAAAAACATCCTGAGTAATTGTGATGGGAGATCACTTAAAAACTACTGAAACAAATCTTTAAAAATAACAGTAGAACTCACAGTGAAAAGAGCATTTCCCCATGCACATACAGTAGTATGTAGTGTGAAGAAAACTGTGAAGGGATTGGGACTAAACGGCCTTGTAGCCTTAAGACCACGTATCAGTGAGGCTAACTGGAAAAAAAGAGAGAAAAAAGTTTGTTTGCTAGTTGGCATAAAGACTGGAGCTTTGGCAAAAGGTTTGAGGTGTGAGGAGTCCAGATTTGCCCTGTTCCAGAGTGATGGGTGAATCAGGGTCAGAAAGGACGCGGATAAAATGATGGAGCCAGTCGGGGCAGCGTTATCATCTTGCAGTTGCATTTAAATATATAGAGATTAAAAAATAATCAAATTTAACAGGCGAATGAGAATCAAATGCCACAACTCATAAGTTGCATTGTCAGTGAAGTTTCTTGTCTGCAAACCTCAGGACACTGGAGCTTTCCTTTTTGCCTTATGGGCTAGCTGATAAATTTGTCTGTCTACACCTAAAATTGACTTTTAATCATTAACCCAGAAGACATTCACATTAGGGATTTTATTTGTAAAGCATCATTTATAATCCCTTCAAAAACCCTTAGAACTGTGATCGAGCATTTACAGTTCCAGTTGGACGAGAAACGAAACTCCGTAGTGTCTATAGATTTAGGTTTCAAGTGTAGGGTGTCATGCATTTCGTAGCACATTTTGAAGCTGTCTCTTGGATAGGAAAAGCAGCGCAACGATATGATCTGGTGTGGACGGGTGGATGATGAAAGACCCGTCTCTCATCCTCTGTTGCTTTGATATCAGGCTATGGCCCATTTGTTCTTTCAGTGGCTGCTTGACCTCTGGCTCGGCTGCGCTTTGAAATCCCTGGCGGAGTGTGGATTTATGTGGAGTGTGGACATGTGTGTGTGTGGATTCACAGTATACAGTATGATGCTGTAATTGTTACAAATTAGCTGTTCCACTTTGAACGCTAAATTGTTCACTTGCTTGTTGAGGCAAGTTCATAAAGATTTGGGGAATGAAAAGAAAATCATGTAAGATTTTTGCCTGAGACTTTTATTACATTTTTACTTTCATGTAGGGTCAGTGCAAAACTGCAAATATGCAGCCGCTGGACTGCAAGCATGTCATGTCTTATTGACTACATCTGTGGAAAATTGTATGATTAGTGTTTTTTTTTTTTTTCCACAGAGCTATTTCTGTCCTATTTCCTTTGAGTCTGTGTCAGCTAGGAATGAAGGTCATGTAGTACGAGGATGTTAGTATGTGCTAAATGAAACCTGGAGGATGAGGAGGAGGATGTGGTCCAAACTCTTTAAAACCAGCCCTCCATTTTCTGTCTTTGTTTTTCCTCAAACTTATGTTCACAATGATCATACCTGGATAGTGAAAGATGTGTGTGGTTATTTATTTTATTTATTTATTTTTAATTAAGGCAGCAGTCAAATAAGCTATTCAAAATATTGGCAATACACAGTGTTGCATTATGTCTCTAACTGCTGAGTAATTTTAAGAATAATTGTCTCTAAACTTTCAGATGAGGGTCTCGGTTAATTAACTTTAACAATGCACTTACATCAGTCCAAGATAGATGGATAGATATGGTGTTTGTGGATCTGTTGTATGAAAGCAATATCACTTTCGAGGTCATGCTGTTGTGTTCATTACTTTCAGAAGAACAACAATCTCTGGTGTGATTTTATCCTCTTACTACTGTTTGTATAACCTGCTGCTGCTGTAACACAATAATTTCCCTGACGGGATTAATAAAGTGTGTTTATTGATCCTGTGAGAGGAAATTATTAGATAAAGCATCTATAAAGTATGTCTGTAATATATAATATTGCTTTCATGCAACCATTTATTGTCAGCAGATACTATGTATTGAAGATGTGAGGGAAATAAAACATGGAGGTGGAGATTTATTTTAGATTTCTGCTTTAGGATAACAGATAACTTCTGGGGTTCCAGTATTAAATCCCTAATAGAGTTAAATGGAATGCTAAAGCAATATGTAGGGTGTACAACCCCTTGTTCCACACACAAAGTAGTGCCCTTGATCAGATCAGGGGTTATGTTAGAAGACAATTAATGTTAGTCTTATGCTAGAAGCTAGTTAGCTTTGTTGGTCATGTTAGCTATGAACAGAACAACACGGACGGTTCAGAGGCAGTTCAGACGGCTTCTCCCCCTACTTTTTAGTATTGCGGACTGTACTTTCACACATGCTGGCGGCCGAGAGGATGATTGTTAGAAGATCTGTGATGCATATAGTTTAACGTCCCAGTTATTATGTTATGTTCTACATCACCACCTCTCCTCCAGGCAGATTGCTTGTCAGAACCAACTGTTGTATGGTATTTATACTTTCAGTAAAAGACAAGGAGAGCAGTATGATGGAAATAGTGCATTTGTGATGAAGAGTACAATGGATCTTCATTAATCTCAAAGGAAGTTAGAGATGCTGATGCTGAAGATATCCTGACAATACACCAGTATGTAAAATGCTCTTTAGTTTCAACTGACATTATCTATCTGAAGTTTCCAAAAAAAGTATTAGCCCAATCTATTAGCCCAAAGTACCAGTGGTTTTATTAAAGCAAAAGTGTGCCGTGATTGCAATGTATTGCTTCATTGGTATTAATGAGAATACATTCAAGCATCCGTCAGTCATCAGATCAGCTCTGACTCTGTCTGTTTTTCTGATTGTGAAATATCGAAGACAGTGAGCGAGTGCGTGCTAGAATAATATTTCTATTCCAGTGTTCAGTTTTGTCTCTATGGCAGCAGAATAAATAGAGTTTTAATGGCTGAGAAATCATCTTGCGCAAGCCACATCAAAGATAACCAATGAACATTGAACAGTTTCACCGTTGTGGAATCCAGGTTTAATGATTCATGTAGCGAGAATCTAAACACACATAAGGCCTTCTATTGTATCGTGGCTATTCTCTGGACCCCACCTGATTGTTGTTTTTGTTTTCTTCATTCTTGTTCTCTCGAACCTTTGTCCTGCTCCGTTTCTGATCGGTCTTCATAGCTGTAGGGCAGGTCGACTTCAGTGGCGATGCGTGTCTGAAATATGTGCTGAATGTTATTCACAGGCATTATTAACAGGAATATTGAAAGAAGTGTTTCTCACGGTGTTGCAGTGACAATGCCATGGCTTTAGCCCAAGTATTGTCTCTCTGTACACAGGGTGTGGGTTTGTAGGGTATAACTGCCTGAGGGCATCGTTTCAGGGAGTGGATCTGTCTGATGACGTGGGTGTGTAGAAAATCAGATTGTGAATTTCGTCTGAAGTGTGAGTCACGTTTGGGACGATTGGTACAGTATTTCGGACTGACGTGATGCAAATTTTGTGGAGCTAGAAACGGTTTTATGAAATGAAACATAAAATAGTTTAGTACATAAAATCTATTTGAAATGGTCTGTTCATAAAATTCCATGCTTAAAAAGAAACTAACATGCAGTAGTTGGAGGGTGATCTTTCAGACTTTAATCGTTAATGACCATTCATTGCTCTATAGACAAGACATCACATTTAAATGTTTCTCCATATTGATTCTTTTGACTACAGACACAGCCTCCGAACAGAAAAGACATCTGTTTTAAGCGTAATGAAAGTAACTTTATCTTTTCCTTTTTCTGCTTCTGTCCTGGTTTCGTCTTTCATGTTAGGATCAGTCTCCGCACCACTGTATCCTCCGATTCCTTTTATAGCAGGACAGGAGTGGAACGTGACATGGTCTTTAGCTGTTTTTAGTCCAACCATTTCAGGATGTAATGTGTTGTGCATCCTGAGATACTTTACTGTTTACCACAGTTTGTAAAAAAAAAAAAAAAAAAAAATCTTTTTCAAGACAGAAGAAAACTTAAACTTGAAAGTAGTCATGTACATTGCTATTAAAATATCATATGATGTATGTCATATATAAGTGGTATTTATATATGAGATATATGCTGTTTACTATAAATTATGCCTGTATTAATCATAGCCGTGCTTTTTTTAAATCAATTTAATCAATGAGTGCACCCCATCCGTGGTGTACCCCACCTTCTGCCCCATGTTCCCTAGGGTAGACTTCCTGTGACCCTGTACATGATAAACAGTATAGAGAATAAGTGAGTCAGATAAACTTAACACGGTTAAATATTAAAAAATTAACAAATACTTTAAAAACGTATGTTTTTACAGCAATAAAAAGAAACCACTTGCATTTTCTGCAAATGCTCAGTTTTTCATTAATATTGCTATTTTTGAGTCTGAGTGCAATACTGCCTCCTAGTGGACTGGAGTGCGGACGAAAAACGAATACTTTTTAAGAGACATGGCTTTCATACAATCAATGACACGTATTACACTGCAGTTTTGTGTTTAAATGTACTTAAGTTCTCCAACGTCTGTCCGAAATATAGCTGCTTAAATAAATCAAACGGTAAACTTTAGCGCCATTGAATCAAATCAAATTGAAAATCACAAACTCCAAAAAAATAATAATAATAAAATCAAGTCGGATACACAGTCTACTGTGAATCTATGATCCATGGCTTTAGTATCAATGTTATACTGTCATATCGCCAACCTCTGACTTTCCCCTCGTGATCTGCTGTTTGCCGAGACGATGGTTGCATGACATGAACCGAATCTCAGCCGGATGTTTCGGTGTTACAGTAGATCTGTTCTGTTCTGTGGATGTGTTCCAGAGATATTGTCAGGAGGTCCATCTGCAGATCTAATC
This sequence comes from Clarias pachynema, assembly GCA_030014365.1. Lineage (NCBI taxonomy): Eukaryota > Metazoa > Chordata > Actinopteri > Siluriformes > Clariidae > Clarias > Clarias pachynema. The sequence continues at coordinate 25,571,723 of JAQMYL010000039.1, forward strand.
ATGTTTGCTGTCGAGTATTACTACACACACTACAGTACAAAAACCCCTGGAAATGAAGTCTGAATACCAGACCATCAGTTTTATTTATTTATTTATTTATTTATTTTTTCTATAACGTGCCATTTCTGACTCGTCATAATGCAAGTCCTGTAACATCCTGATAAAACCAATCCTAAACCAAAAAAAGGTCCCACGTTACTGACAGTCCTTAATTGCGGAGAAGCAGGTTTCCGCTCATTCTAGTCCTTCTTGGCTTGTTTCCCGTACAACTTTATGACTTTTCCTTCACTGTTTTTAGTGCAGAGCCAGTGTTGGATCGCGTCCTCTAACCAGAGGAGCGTTGGCGAAAGTAGACTTCAGCCAGTGTTCTCTTGTGGTGCCAAATGTTTTCTGTTCCAAACACACACTATTGGCCTTAGGATAAAGTTAGAGGTTGGCGTTGAATTAAAGCTCTCCACAATCGGTTGAACTTTCACTTCGGGAGTACGCCTAAGTCAAATTAAATGTGCATTAATCACGCGCGAGCGAGCCTTACAGGCTGCGTGCATCACCGGCCAGGTTTCGTTCACTCCTTGACTTTTCTTTTAATCCTCCGACCTTCTCATGTTCTCAGATCGAATGCTAATGTGTTCTCCAAACAGCATCGCTAAATGTCTTTCACTTTCTCAAGCACTCATCTCAGACTGGATGGGTTCGATTTACATCATTACAGGACACAAAATGTCGGATACATTTAGTCTCTCGAACATTAGCGATCATCAATCACACGTTTAATCCGAGTGCCACTTCAAAGGCCGGGTAAACTGAAGGAGTTTTGTCTCAAATTGTGGGCCTTTAGGCGTTGTCTGGAAGTTCAACAACTTTCATGGTGTTGACGTTTTTGATGACTGGCACACACACTATTCTTCAGCACTGACTCATTCGATTCCGTGCCATCCCTTCATAACGTGTTCTTCTGTAAATTTTGGACTGGAAAGTATGGTAATGGAACACAAACACACACACACACACACAGAGTAGCTGATTCGCTTTAGAAGAATTTGGGTGTATGCTTCCATTTGACTGCTTTACTGCGACAGAATGTAAAGATGTTGAGTACATCTTGATGGCGTTTGTTCCCTTCTTATCAGCTTTTCCTCCTGTAAGATGAGATCAGAAGGGAGAGGTGAGACACATTGTGGACATAGTATGACCATTCTTGAACCAGTATTTCCAGTTCCAGGTGTAAGGCTTTATTATGGAAGGTTAGATGGAATTTGAAATATTTATATTCCCAGGCCGTTACCTGAAATGTTGAACCACAATCAAAACAGACTATGCACCGGACACTGGAACTTGAGTTTGCGGCTCCAGCTTTTAATTCCACACGTGTGCTGGTTGTGTACCTCACGTTCGTAACCGTTCCTAGCGTTATTGTTTTGATGTGCTATAGTAGACACACTCCTTAAACATCTGTTATCTGGTTACAGCTTGGCCTCTCATGAATGTGCGTCGCGGTTCCCCGAGTTCCTTTTCTCTCACTATCGAGCCACTGAAGCAGATGAACTCCGAAAAGCTGGCCTTTGGACAAAAGGCGAACATCTAAACATGGGGAAAAGGTCTACATTCCACTGGACCTTTCATTTGTTCGTGCGGTGCGAATGCTTTTGCCGTCTTTCAGCACGGCGGTTTCTATTTCCACAACTACTACTTCTTGCCGTGTTCTTTGTAGTGATGCGGAAGCCTAAGGGCAAGTCAGTAGGCCTGACACCTGGGACAAGCAGATTTCATGTCTGGGCTTATTGTATTCCTATTTGTAGTTGTACAACTCCAACAAAGCCAATTTTGCATCCTCAGTGTCTTGATCACATAGGCCTGGTTTGTTTGCGATCGTATAAATCCCCTACATCAAATTCCACTGGGTGCTTTTTGCACACGATCCCAAATAACTGACTTTCTGTTGAGTTGACCCCACAACATGCAATGCGAACATTGTTTAGCTCAATGAGCTCTTAGTTTTTGTACTGGGTTTTGTGTGCATACTGTACGTGCATAAGTGTATACAGTATGAGCTATGCAGTAAAATCTCATGTGCCACACCCAGGTACCAAACACTCAGGCATCCTAATGGCAACAGATTCCAACCTGTCTGCTAATTTTCATGAATAATATAATAATCCTTGAAAGAACAAAAGGGGTCTTTTAGGGCTGATGTCATAATGCTTGAGCCCTAATGATTAATGATAACAAGATACTCACTCATTCGCTTTAATATTTGTTTAATCGTTTCTGGCAGGACAAGCCAGTGTTTCTCAAACAATGATTTTTGTGCCACAGTATCAACATTGACCTCCATATAATCCTTTTTTCTTTTAATAAGTAAATTCCTATTTAATTACATACAGAGCATTGAAACTCTCAGCCTCAGAGAGCTGTGTGCATGTGAAGCTCTTGCAAAACGCTTACAAGCATGCGACAGTTCATGTTTACCGAAAGTGTTTTATAACAGCAGCTATGAGTTTTGTTATGGAGCTCTTCATTAAAATAAGTATAACATAAGAGGAAGCAGAATTTTTTTTTTCTTTCTTCTTGGAAAAAAAATCCTACATGGGGGTTGAAAAAAGCTTTATCGGTTAATACGTTCTTCGTTAAATTGTTAACAGCCATTTATCGAATAATGATTTAATATCTCTAGATTATACCATGTATTCCACCCACTCCTCGACGCCTTTCCAATGACCGGACAGTTCTCCTTAATCAAACTACTACCAAACAACCAGGTCTTATACTTATTTCTACATAGACATACAAAGCCATCCACCTACATCTTTTTGAGCTGATGTTCATGTTACTCTTGGGGGACAAAATCCTATCTGCTCTCTTCCACATACTGTACATGAGCTTACAGATGCCCAAGTGGCACTGTTTTTTGTTGTTGTTTTTGTTTCTTGTTTCTTATATTCATTTATTTATTTATTTTTAAAACACTAGAAAGAAATTCTAACATCCCAACCCAGCATGCAATGACTTTTTTTTTTTTTTTTAAATAAAGCTTCTCTTTCTCATGGAGAGCTGTTGGGTCACCAATATTTCATATGCCTATAAGGATAACACTCCTCCGACCTGTTGTATCATATGCATGGAAAGATATGAGGTTAGGTTTCTGGTAGATCAGGAACATTTGATCTTTCACATGCATAGAAGGCTAGCTAATACATCTTATCTCTTTTTCAATGTTTTAAAAAAATTTTTCCCCCCACCACTACACACTTTCCCCCAGGATTATGCAAACAGATCACCCAAATCATGGCCCTTTTTTTTTTTTTTGTCTTTTTGAGGGCGTCTTTCAGATTCATAATCACTGCAGTGATTGTGTAGTGGTTTGATCAATCAGGCTCAGGCTTTTAAGACAGGACTTGAAGAGAATTTGTTTTTATGAGATGTAGAATGTCATAAGGATGGAAGTCTGTCTGGCTCTGTCTCATGTGTAACACAGAGTAACAATGCAGACCAGAGGGATTCTCTTGAGGTCACAGTAATTAAAAGGCACTAATGAGGTGACAGCTTGTTTGTTTAGGTGGTTAATTGTCTATGAGCACTAATGATGATGGTGTGGGTTCAAACAGCCTATCGCTTAAATCCTGTGGGGACAGAAGAGATTTAAATTTTTTAGCATTTTTTTCTCCTTCTTGTGACCGTTCAAAAGAAAGTTTTTTTTTTTTTTTTTTTAACTTGAAAAGGAATATAGGACAGCACAGGACAATGTCACTATTTTTGTATGCACGAAATTCCTTAGATTCCTTTCTTAATTACTCATCTAGTTATATAACAGTCTGTGGCATTGTTCAACAGCAGTTCACATTAGGTCACCGATTGTTAAACTGGAAATGTGCTCCAGTGCTTTTATGTCAAATTTATCTACAAACATAACTGAACAGCTACAATTTTCTTCAAGATAATGTGCACTTTCAAGCTGTCAACATTTAAGCATTACTTCAAAAGACAGCCGTCGTACTCGGTCTGCTTCCATCACCTTTTCATAACCTCGGGAGTTGACAAAGTGGTTCAGACTCTTTGCAAAGCATGCCTGGATCTGAAAAGATCCAGAAATATGTCTAACAGACACCAACATGTCTTTACAGAATGTCAGGGTTGCGTTGGTCTAAGACTGGACATGACTTTAATCTGCTGCTTTATCATCAGTAAACAGGTCCATTGACGATATTTGAAAGTAAATTCAACAGACCAAATCCAGGTTTAATAAGGTGGAAAATAACCTCGCAAGCGAAACGCGCAAAACCGCATAAAGTGTAGAAGGTGATTGGAGAAAAAATGTTGCGCAATAAAATGCTAAACTTGTACTTCTTACGTTATTTATTTATTTTTTTTATATGGTGGTTTTGTGGGTGCACTCACATTTACACTAATGCGATTCTTTTCGGTTCCCGCTAAAGAATAACCAAAAATAATGTCTAAACGGTCGGCAACAAAACTTTAAACACTGAGACGAGGACCAAGAAGGTACAGTATAGCAATCTAGTCTTGCAAGTTAGTGTGATCCAGAATATAAACAATGATACGAGTAACCAATCAGCAGTCTTTAGTGCTGCCAGTTCCACCCACCTGGATTAGATTTCCTCCTTTTACTGTACATGCCAAGCTTTAGGTCGTTTCCAAAACAACACTGATGTGTAATGTGAAATGTTCCAGGGTTTTCTGAATGTGAGTGAGTATAATAGTCCTACTCAGAGTCCTTAATGGATTTTGAGTTAGTCATGAAACATGGACTCGTCTTAAATTACTTTGACTTTCCACTCTGGCAGTGTGTGGGTACTTTATTTGAGGTGGTACTGTACAGTGTTTAAAATCCATTGACTTGTCTTTATTTGGGGGGGAAAAAAAGACATTTCTCGGTGGTTGTCGAATGATTCATGATGCTTGTTTAGTCTAAATGTTTTTTATAAGCACTACAGGGTCTCATAAGCACACACACTCATATACACTATAGGGAATGTAAAAATGACAGACTACTCTGCATGTCTTCGGACTGTGAGAGGAAACCCAGAGGAAACCCACCAAACACTGGGAGAAGTTGGGATTTGACTCCTCAACCCTGGAGGCGTGAGGCCACAGTGCTGACCTCTACGCCATCGTTTAAGTACCCACTGTGTAAAAGGACGACCCATCAGCTTTGAATGCATCATTTACTGCACACTCAGTCCTATCAGTGCCATCTGCGGAAATCCCCAAGTTTGGACTTGGATCCTCTCAAGTTCGACAAGAAGTTTTTATCCAAGTTTCGTTGGTCAGATGTTTCCCCTTTTACTTCACCTGAATCTAAAGAATTCCATCAACTGGTTGGTTGAGTCTTATCTATCTTCCTGCTTTTAATAAAACCAGATTGTCATAACTTTATTAAATGCAGGCATGTTTGAGATAACATTTAAAAGTAGAGAGAAACCCGAAACCTGATTGTCTTTCAGTGCCAAAAAGGCGTTTGTTAGCATTCACTGGCATTTCCTCCTATTTATTTTTTTTCTTCTTTTCTTCCTTGAATCTGGGCTCCATTTTAATTCGACCTATTAAACGACTTTAAGCTGGTAGCTTCAGTTACGACGATTTATCAGCCATTAGAAAGTTTCCTGTTGGCACGGGGTGTTGCTCTCTCATCAGTGTCTTGTTTTCATTACACTGATTGAGTCTCTATCTAATGGGCACGGCTTCTCGGGTGTTGCTGCTGATATTGGGGCAGAAATCCCGGTCTGACTCACCAGTTTTCTTTGACAGTATTTTGGAGATGCAGTTTATGATGATTATTATTCACAAACATGTTTTTGAGCAAAATTGACAATGGTGGGGAAAAAAAAATCACATTTCTCTAGTCCAAAGGCTAAAAATTGAGAAGTTTGCATAACTGAAACCTGTCGCAATATACCACATTACAAATCACTTGAATTGTAATGATCATGAGAAACGGTGGTTTTACTGTGTTTCAACATGTTCAAACTATGGCACAGACTTCAGTACCGCCAGACTTGGGGAGATCAGTTGCAACCAGTCCATTAAAAACAGCCTTGGGCTGGTAGTGATAAATCGACATAAGGTTTTTTGCAGGTAGTAATAAATTGTCATAAGGTTTCCCCCCCCCAGCTTTTCTCCCTAATTTAGTTGTGTCCAATTCCTCCCCATCACTAAGGGGCTCCCACATTAAGGCTACTACAACCATATCCGAAGACTATCACGTGTTTGCTCGCTCACGCACCGTTGGGGGCGGCGTAACACACTCTGAGGACAGTGCTATCCGCTCCTTCCGTTTGCGTGAGCTCACGGCTGTAGAGCCGTGATTAATGTAGGAGCACCAAGTACCTCTCATCCCTCCCCTCTGAGAGAGCTCGGCCAATCACCTCTCTCTAGACCTCCGGCTGCGAGAGGTTACAGCGTCACCCGGGAATCGAACTCGCGATCTCCGGATGATAGGGCGAGCACTTCACCACAGCACCACTCAGAGGCCTTTAAGGGTTTTAAAAGTGTAAAATAAAATAATTAATCCAGACTGAGGTTCCTGCCCTTTTTTATTTATTTATTTATTTTTAATTAATAAAAAAATAAGTTATATTAATAGCAAAACCGTTTAAACTAATTGCATAATGCTTCCGTAATCAACAGTTAATGGATAGTAGTCATGGTGATGGTTGTCACTTTATCAGTCACATGCTCACACATGAGCCATGTGATGAACAAGACAGCTGACCTCGTTGTCACCGTAGTAGAGGAATCTCAAATTGGAAGAGGGGCATCATCTCTGTTTGCTCAATACTGTACATTTTAACTCTATGTTTGGATTTGTAAAGGAAACCGAACATTTCGAGACAAGTGTAAACAAAGGAGAGTGTTGTGAAATAATTCAGATAAACAACGTCTGTTTTCGGGTACTGGTATAATGGGTTTTGCAATCATTGTACACTGTATTGCTAAAAAGTGGTCAGGGGTGGCTAAGGTGGTTAAGGCATTGGACTACGGTTCTGGAGGTCCCAGGTTCAAATCCCACAAGCACCAAGTTGTCCCTGTTGGGCCCCTGAGCAAGGTCCTTAACCCCTCAACTGTTCAGATGTATAATGAGAAAAAAAATGGATAAGGGCATCTGCCAAATGCCTAAATGTAAAAGTATTCGCTAAAGAGGTTTTTAGCCTAGACTTAAGCACTGAGACTATGTCTGAGTCCTTTGAGAACATTAATTGGAAGACTATTTCATAACTTTGGGGCTTTGTAAGAAAAAGAAGAAAAAGCTCTGCCCCCTGCTGTAGTTTTCATAATACGTGGTACTGAGAAGCAGCCTGCATCCTTTGATCGAAGTAAGCGTGGCGGATCATAAGACACAAGCAGTTCACTTAGATACTGCAGTGCGAGACCATTTAATGCTTTATACGTCAATAGTAGTATTTTAAAATCGATGTGGAATTTCACAGGGAGCCAATGAAGTGAAGATAAGATAAGGAGGGGTGATGTGCTCGTATCTTCTGGTTCTAGTGAGGACTCTCGCTGCTGCATTCTGGACTAACTGAAGCTTGTTTA
>JAQMYL010000039.1:25597868-25616094 GCA_030014365.1 Clarias pachynema
GACCCAGCAGGGGAGACGATTACCCACAATTCCGCAGCGCAAGAGAGAAAAACCGTTGGCTCAGTTGTGATCACGTGGCGCATGTGGGATCATGATACTCGGTACTCGTAAACCAAGACTTGTTAGTTTTTTCCAAGTCAAAATTTATTAAAACTCTTTGCTTGTCTTGCGGGAACACTCGCAAACCGCGTTACTCGCAATCCGAGGTTTCACTGTATTGCAGAAAGTATAGAAAGCATTTGATTCTGTAAGGCCAATTCTTGACAGGCTGGCATTTGGGGGGGTGTTTTTAGGCCCTCAAAATCACCCCTAACCCCCCGCCGTGTAGTCAGCATATGTCACTGAGAGGATGCCATTAGTGAATGAGAATCCAGCAGCGGAAGCAGTCATGAGAACATGTTGCTGCACAGTCAGGTTCCCACAGCGGGTGCCAAATGATGCTGCACGGTTATTGACAATGATTGAGATAAATGAGATTGCATATGGCACCATTTGCATGCATTAGGCTTTGGATACTACAGTACGTGCCAAAAATAAAAGCCCCCCTACTGACCATGCTCTCAGTTCTGCCCTCAAACTCCTTGACTGTTTTAATTTTTGAGGTAACTGACAGTTACTTATTTTCAGTGAAGACCGAGCAGGCAGGCAGGCACGCAACCTGGGAAGTGCAGCATGCGAGCTCGACAGGAAACCACAGTGTGTTCGCTCAAGTCGGGTTTTCTAGTTCTTAGGTTTTTGAGGTCAAAATTGCATCTGTAATGTAACTATCAATCATTTCTGTTTACGCACAGAAATATCGGCTATCTGTCTAATCATTTGTATCATTCGTACATTTACCAAGTTAACTCTGCTTCAGTTGCAGGTTTGACTGCTTTTCTAAATCTCTTAGTCATAATCTGCTCGTTATCGCTCACGTTATTACTATTTCTCTGTCTCCCTCAAACAAATGGTTACTTATATTGTCCTCAAATCAGTACTGTAGAAATTGAGCTTCAGATGGATCTAAGCCAGTACTTGAGAGTCAGACAGGTTTGATGTGATTTACTATAGGATTACTGCTAACATAATAAGATACAGATAATTCAGACATGGTTTAGTTTGAGGAGCTAGCGCTAGCTTGGAAGAACTTTTAAGCCCACAGAATCTTCTTAACATCTTTACCTTAACAGTTTCATGCTGATCCACACCTCCGGGTTTCACTGGCTGTAATGTGTAATGGAATCGTATTTATTTATTTATTTATTTATTTATTTATATATTTGATTTATCTCCCTTTGTTGAGTTTTCTATGACGATCACTTTAATGTAGTATTTTCTTTACACAGCAGTAATCATTCACGTCACCTCCAGTTTTATTTAAACAGTATGTTTTAACGATTTCTTTTTTTCTTTTTTTTCCAAGCCCAGTGTTTCATTCCTGGACTCCTGAAGAGAAAACCCCCAGTCACAAAGTGTCCAGAGCGCTCTCACAGGTACGACCGTTAACACGACTACATCTCCATAAATGTTCTAGTGTGGACTAAAGCCAAGCCAATACTCAGTTTTCCCTCAGAGCTTACGCCAGAACAGAAATGTAGGCCGTGTATAAATCATCCCTTTAGGCCTTTAAAAATTTTTTTTTTTTTAAAAACTGTTAAGCGAGCTGCTTAATACGGTTGAACTTTGTGTGATGGTTCAGTGCAGCCAAGACACCTAAATGTCTGTTTATAAATGGGCCACATTTCACTCTGTTAAGACACGGTTATGACAGGCGAGTCATAAATACGTTGGCCAATCAGGTAAGTGAAAAGTTTACCAAGTAACTAAGCCAAACTTAACTAGGCTAAAATGTAGTCGCTAAGGTAGTACAATATAAGAAGCCAGTTAGCTGGCATGCTGCTTTAATACAGACAGGGGTGACACAGTGGTGTTTCAAAATGAATAGTATATATAGTACAGTAGGTTATTGCTTTTAAGGTACCAGGTTTAAACCAACATCCCAAATAATGACTTGTTTTGTTAAAGTGAACAGCTTTTTTTCTGAAGGGGAAAAAAAAAAGTCTTTTGAGCTTTAATGTCTGTAGGGCAACTATGAATAGAAAACATTAATACCCCGGACATGTAATCATCTTGTAGCGCGGGCTACTGATTTGTCCCCTCCCGGGTGATCTTTATCTGCACATGACCTCACATGCGATTTAGTTTTTTAATAGCGTTCATAAATCATCTCGCTGTGACGTCACCTCATGATTGCTCAGGATTTGGAAACGATGAATGCTGAGAAAGTAATACAAACTTCATCTGTTTTAGTACTGTATGCGCCCTGCTCCATGGAGTGGGGGCGTCTATAAACATTCAAAAGGTCTTTAATCAGACTGTAAAGCTGGAAGTGGTGAATTAAAAAAAGTTAAATCATCGTGAGGTAGAGGAGACGAATATATACGAGGGGAAACCATTTATTTTACCTGTTTAGTGGCTCCTCTTCAGTAAGGCTAATAGTACATGATGCGCTCGTAAAATGTACATCGCTAGAAGAAAGTAAAGTTCACAGTGGTGGCTAAAAGTATCAAGTGTTGTAAGGGCTTTCTCAAATTCTTCAAAATAATGACCATCAAAATGATAAAAAAAAAAATTTATTTGATGCAATGAATTTGCAATACAACAAGTCTTAAGGACGTTTAAAACCTACAGTACTCATGTACAGAATATGGTTTCTTGGCTTCTACTGCGTTCTTCGGTTTAGGTCTGGAGATGACCCAGACCACGGCTCCAGAAGCTGAATACCATTGTCATATCGGCAGTTCTTCACTAGTTCTTCAGTTAATTAGCACGACTCTTCACAAATTACTTCAAGGTTATCTATTATACATGCTGCATGATGTCTTACTACTTTTTGGCCACCCCTGAATGTTCTGTAGTGAACAACAGGGGGGGAGAGAGAGAGAGAGAGAGAGAGAATGTTCTGTTTAAGTTAGAATAGAGTGAATTATGTTGTGGGAAATTTCATTTCGAGATATGCAAGCTATGCTGCATCGGCCCGACTCCCACAGAAACTCTGCTCAGGACAGCTGACCGAACAGGAAAAAACAAGCCGAGCGCTTTGATGCCCGATAGCATTCCAGTCATGTTTTAAATGCTGTGGACGTTGGATAAACATACACTCTGTGACACGGCTTATTAAACTCGGTGACGGCCCTGATCCCCCAGCAGAAACAGCGAGACCCTTTTATAATGATGGCCGATTTAAATGGTCATGTGAGGATTCCACATCCGTGTGTGTGTGTGTGTATCCAAGCTCTTCAGGATATAAACATGTAGTTAAATGTGAGATGCTCAACACGCAAAATGAAGAAGCTCAGTTCAGAAAAGGGTCGAGGATGTCAGCTATCTTTCTACAGCGAAACGCCTGAAGTTCTGCAGATACAGGTCAAAAGCTTCAGTTAACGTTCACATCAAAGATCAAAATGGGAAAAACATGTGATCTCAGTGACTTTGATGGTTGTTGCAGCCAGATGGGCTGGTTTGAGAATTTCAGAAACGACCGGTTGCCTGGGATTTTCACGCACAACTGTCTCTAGTGTACACACAGAATCATGCGAACAACAACTGAAGGCTGTTCACAAAGTGCTTAATTTATTTATTTTTTTCCTTATATCAGATACATTTTTGAATCTGACCATTTGTATTTGTTTATAGATTGACACATTACACTTATCTGTTTAAGATAGGCATGTTATCTGTTTATAGCAACCCTGTGACCAGACTATGACCACTCTTCATTTCAGTGCTAAACAGAAACGCATCTCAGTGAACACACACATGAAAAGCAGACAGTTTTGCTGAGATTGCATACACTGTAGAGATTGTAGCCGCCTGCTCGTTTGTCGTCTTGTGCGTTCTGTAATTCTTTTCCGCTCACCGTGAATGTAAAAGAACAGATATTAGAGTTGTAAATTTTCTGGCAGCTCAAAACCATTGTGGGCTTTTATTCACCAAAGACTATTTTATTTATTTTCGTGTTGAAGGATCGTCTTGTCTTGTGCTTGATCTTGGATCATATGTCCACTTTACATTAATCTTAAAGCTTAATAAATAATAATTATCAGCTCGCAGTTGGATCGCATCATGCTCTACAGATACAGCATCAATGTGGGTCAAGAATATAAAATTTAAAGAGGTAACGTTTGTCTTCTTTCTATGGTTCTTCAACCTTGTCTGCCTTCCAAAATGAATAAATGGCTAATAGCACGGACAAAAAAAAAAAAAAATCCACTTGACCCGAGCGCCTGTGCTGCTATTTCCCCCACCACTTACAAATAACATCCAGGCATCGTGTTGAAAATATTATAAAAATTACGGTTTGCATTTATGTTCCTAAAACGTTCCCAGTTATACACACACACTGGAATTTGTGTAACATAACATTCATCTCACTGGTCATTAATCCAAACCTGGGTTATGCAGTAAATCTGAGCTCACACATCGATTAACCCAACATCCCTGTACAATTACTGTATAATTTACGGTCAGTCCTAACCCGGGTCAGCACCCTCTTTAGTACACTCCATCAACAACATTGCTGCCATTCCTCTCACATCCCTTTGCTCCCAGTTTAAAACATGGGAATAACAATATTGTTTTTATTTTATTTATTTCCATTTTTTTTAAGAAGTGGTCTTAGCGGCTTTGAGAGATGGAGAGTCGTGCTAACCCACGTTAAGCCACATGCTGAAATACAGAACACGATTTCGAATAAAGTGGCCGATGCTTCTTTCAGGAACGTGACGCTGTGTGCTCAGTCTTTATTATCTCAAGGAATGTGAAGAGTCTGTCGGGTCAAACACAAGCTCGTGTAAACGCAGGGAAGGGCCGAAGGAGGAAGAGACCCGCTCTCGAGTGGTGCCTGAGAGGGGACAAACATTTCCCTTACAGACTTGTGGAGATCCGTTCGCGTTCGCCCATTCTGCTCATTTTTCATCCGCAACTGGAATCCCATCATCTATCTTTTTCTCTTTTTCCTGTCTTCCCTCCAATCTCTTCGGGGAACACTTTACATGCATACTTGGGCTTACAGAGCTAAAGGTTTATTATTCTTTATTTATTATTTTTTTTTCCTTTTTCTCTCCTTCATTCCTTCTTTCCGTCTTGGAATGGAGTGCGTCCATAATTTTGCGCGTGTGTGTTGTAAACCGTGTTCTCTGTAGATTTTGCCTTCATTTGAAATCCTGTTATAAATCTGTGAAATGTTTTCCTTCATCCGTTTTTCTCGATCGTGGTTTGGCCGGACAGATTTTGGGGGAGAGCGTCGTGTACTCCTGCAGCCCGGAGACACGGAAATCCAGCCACCCACTTCCCAGAATTCAGGAGGTGCAGTGCGGTTTCTGCTCGATGAAAAAGCGACATGATGTTTGGCCAGACCTTCAGTGCTCGTGTGTGTGTGTACCAGGGCCTGCGTTTCTTCCTTGCGTTCACATCGGTATCAGGTGATGGAGCACATTCTAGCCCTTTTTTCCATTCACTTGCTCTTTAAGCAGAGACATTGTGAGTGAAGCAGGGAAATGTCCATTTACGACGCAGGCCTTGCTGGCTGAGAGAGGGAGTCAGGCGGAGAGCGGGATAAAGAGGGGAGTAATCCATCAGCGCTGCCTCGCAGGGTGTAGTGTGTCCTGAGAAAAGTGGCACGTACAATGGAGGCTCTGATGCAAAGCACTCCGGGTGTGTGGTGTTGGCTTTCCCGTCCATCTGAAGCACAGGCTGCTCCTTGTGTACCACAGCCTGGTGGAGATGTGTGAGGAGGGGGTCTGTTCTTCTCTCTCTCTCTGTCTGTCTTCCTCTCTTTTTCTTCCTGTCTGTCTCTCCACTTTCCATCTCTTTTGCACTCATTGTCTCTCTCTGTCTCGCTCTCTGACTCTTTTCACTCCTCCCTCTCTTATCACAAATGACCCATCAGGGACACAGAAGTGGCCTTTGTTACGAGTCTTCCATGTCCCAACATGCACAATGTCCCTTCCTTTTTTTTTTTCTTTCTCCCCCTCACTCGTTCTCTGTAATCGTCTCTCTGTTTTGCTTTCATCGCCCTCTGTCTCACCGTCCCAGTGCTTTAATGACTACAGAATCGTTCCTGCTGTTGGGTTAAATACACGTCACATCGTCTTAATTTTAGGCATAGCGTTGTGGTTTGTGGACACTTGATTGCTGCCGCGTCACTTCCAGCTAGTTTGAAGAACTACGTTAAAGATCAGCGATGTCAAAAGCGAGACAGCGTTTCTGGTGTAAAACGAGTGCGACAATGCTCTCTTTCAACTGCCTGTAATCATTTACAATGAGATTTACCGTTACAAAAAGAAAGCAGCTATATTTCAAAACAGACTGGCAAATCGTTTAGTTGTTGGACCACAGACATTTAAAAAAAAAAAAAAAGTAACATCTTGGTAAGTTTATTTTTTTTTTCCCCAGTGGATGTTGGGGGGAAAAAAACTGAGGAAATGAATATCAATATGGAAAAATATGTAGGCGCTATTGATGGAGAGAGACGTCAGGTTTCAATCAGGTTGATTAAGAGCTTATGCTTTGCACACACAAGTGTACACACACACACACACACACACACACACACACACACACACATGCACACCGATAAACACTAGAGGTTTTGTTGTCGTCATCCTTTTCTTCACATCGTGTATGGAAGCAATTTTACTTGTGGCTTCTTTTAATTTGAACCTCGACTCAATGACGGAGCTCCATTTTTCGTTTCTATTCGTCTCAAGTGCACTTTTTTTTTTTTTTTTTTTCTCCCAAAAACTTCCTCTTTTCTCATCATCTCTCATCATCTCAGTGGAGCAAGCGACCGGCTATGCCTGAACGTCAAGATTGAAGTCCAATTTTAGTCCATTAGGGAAACACCCCTGCGTGCAGCATACGAGAAAGTCTGTTGTGCGCATTAGGAAGCAGCCTTTCGTCTCCACAAGGGTGAAACACGTTGCCAAACCTAGCGTGGCTTTGGCGCAGAGGTCCTGCCTTGATGACTGCTATTGACGGACCCGATGTCCACCTGGGTCTGCCCGCCGTGACCGTTGTGTGGTGGCTCTAGCGGCAGGCCGCATCCTGTTCAAGCCTCTTTGCATTTTGGTAAAAATAAGCAGCGAATTGAGGCACTCAATTCGCTGCTTAAAGGACTTGCCCTGACCATTGACCCCACACACCCACGAACATGCACGTACACGCACACGCACTAATCCAGACATATTGATTTCATCGTATTCAGATTTTTCTCTTCGCCCACTCAGACACACACCCCATGTCCTTGTGGAGCTCTTTTGTTTTGATTTTATTCAGAGGAAGCATGCTCCTTTTGCTGTCTCGCAGATGGACTGGAGATGTCACAGATGACCGCCATTGCCCTGCTGCATGTTTATTTCTGCAGGCTTCCTTTAGTGCTGTGTGTGTGTGTGGTGCATCGGAAGCCTCGTGAATCCTTAACACGCAAGTCTTTGCAGAAAGTTTGATCCACATAAATTTTATAGTCTTCTATCTGTGACCGAATTTGACGAACCTTTACAGATGTTCATTTAATTTTCTAATAGTTTTTTTGGTTTTTTTTTTTTTTTTTTTTTAACGGAGGGAGGATCGAGTCTGCTATCCACAACTTCATGGTATGAACCTTCACACAACCTTTTTGTCAGAAAGCGTAAATGTGCAGTGATTTATTTAAGAGGTCAGAATGCACTCCGGGTTTTGGTAGTGAATATTTTCGAGATGGAGAGAACGATACCATAAATATCGTTAAAAGGAATGCAACATCTCGGTACCATGATCACCATTTTAAATGTATTGTAAAAGAAAATGTCATTTTTCATAAATGACATCAAAGAAAATAACTATTGTTACTTGTGACTCTAAGTAATATTTATTTCTTCAAAACTGTTTGTGTAACATCGCTTTTTTTACTGCTGTAAAGTGTAAAAAAAAAATGTAGCATGTTTAGTAGACAGGAGACGTATGTCTTTCTTGGAAGACCCGCATCAAATTTCTTTTTTTTTAATAATGTTTAAAAGCCATTTCTTAACTAAAAACTAATTCCATGCGAACTTCAGGTCATCGTCTCACTCTCGGCCTACCAGCATCGAGTTCTTGGCAGCAGATGAGCATTTAATTAGTCATCAATTACTTTTCAGATCCTGACAGAACTCTGCATCCGTTTCATTATAATGTTTTCCTCTTTTTTTAAAAATTTTATTTATTTATTTTTTTTAGAAAAAGTAGATTAGAATAGCTGAAAAGTTCTCCTCCAGAGCATGGCCTAAAACCACTTTGGCACTGTCTCTTGACCGTAACTCAGACACGCACTGCTTTTCTTCTTTCCGTGTATGAAGACACTAGGGGACAGTGTGCAGTTCTAAGCTCAGAACCCTCTGTATTTATCTTGGCCCTCTTTAACCTACGAGTGTGTGCGTGTGCCAGCATGCATGAGTTTCGGCACAGTCAGGCACTATTAGATCCCCACCGATGAATCCAGAGGCGAATCTTTTCCCTCTGTTGTCCTCTTTCTTCTCTGTTCATCCTCTGTCGATGCAGCGTTTGACTTGTTATTCTTTTCTCAGAGCTGGAAAGTCAAACACGAGCTGGTTGGACGGCGTCACACTCGGGCCCCCTCGGAGGCAGCGGAGTCGTAGGCCCCGAGGCTGCCAGGGTTTCTGGGGGAGGTCTTGGCCGGCCGAGGATACAAGTCTGTTTTATGATTTTTGGTGCGGTTTTAGTGGAATAGGTCTGTGTGGTAGGTCAGCATTCCAAACATTGTAAAGGTAGCTAAGATACTTTTACCTTTTTAAAGCCCACAAACTGAAGTTTTAGACCACCACCACCTGGATTGTTTGGTTTCTATGGCAAGGTTCATTGTTGCTAGATATTTCATTGTCACATGAAGAATTCCAGGGAAATAAAATGTCTTTGGCAGTCCTATTCTCTGCCTCCTGCAGAGTGTCCACTTCATTAGTGAGCTTTCTTCTTTTTACAAAGTGATTCCTAACTGTGGCCCTGGATAAACTTCAAGAGTAACTGGTTGACCTAATGCGCTAATTACTAGGCGTTTTCTCAGACCATGGCTGCCATTTATTCTAAAGTAACCCTGATTAAGCCTTATACGCAAAGCATATAGTGAGAAGGAACAGCCATTATTGATTTATCATTATACTGTAGTGCACCTCTAATCATAATAATAAAATATATTAAGTATTCTACTTTTATGGGAACTTATAGTATGATGTATGGTGCTATAAACTACGGTGTAAAGAATAATTTTCCCTCCTTCTCCATGAGGGATGTCTATATCTGATATGATCCTCATAGGACAGTGGACAGTGCTTGAAATGCTAGAGCGAATTCAATTGAGATTTTTCTTCCCGATATACTGATTTACCATGATTGAAGTTTGGTACTTTGAGACGTCAGTGACCAGTGAACCTCATTCCAGTGATTTTATTCATCATATTCACTCCTTATCGTTGTTTTCTACTTGTACTTAACCTCCATCTGTTGATGAACTCTGTTGCTGCCATTATTATGACTTGAATTAAAAAAAAATATCAGTAAACATTCTTTCAGCAGAACGTCCCTCAGTTACTCGGTTTAACAATGACAAAGGATCTGCTTTCCATCACTTGATTACGAAACGGCTCTAGATAGGGGAGCTGTGGGCGTGTCCGTCTTGCTTAATTCGGAATAGACAAAGTTTTATGTGCTGGAACAGTTAAAGTGTGCTGGGCCGGGGGTAGACCAGCAATGGAAATGACCCATATAAAAAGTTGGTGGTAGACAAGTGATTATGTAACAGCTCATTACTCTGATATAATGCAGCTCAGATGGTCTTGTAACGGGTGGGTCTTAGTAATGGAGTAGGGTTGGGCGGTAATATGGTAATACAGTACCGTGCCCCTGGGGTATTTAAAACAGCAGCAGTATCCCTTTAATTATTGTCAGTAAAAAAAATAAAAATAAAAAATGCTGTGTAACAGGCACCGTTTCTAACAAGGGTCATGATAATCCTGGAAAACTAACAGAACTTAGAAATCACGTTTTCCAGACCTGTAAGTCATGTGATTTTTGAAAGCGATTAGTATTTTAAAGAACATTTTTTAATTTTAATAAGGGTGTGCATCTCTATGCTCTGTTAGCGAGTAAAAACATGAGCATGGATGCTGAAAGAAAAAAATAAAATGCATGCCCCTTATTCAAGATTCACGATTCAAAGAACTTTATTAATCCCAGAGGGAAATTGCTTAATCTTGGTTACAGCTGCTCACAGTTGTTATCGAGTAGAAAGGAAAAGTAATAAATAACTAAAAAAAAAAAAAAAGTAATAAAAAAAATTAATAATAATACTCACTCATCTTCTATACCGCTTTATCCTGTATTCAGGGTCGCGGGCACCTGGAGCGTATCCCAGGAGGCTTAGGGCACGAGGTGGGGTACACCCTGGACAGGGTGCCAATCCATCGCAGGGCACACACACATACACTACGGGCAATTTGGGAACGCCATTTAGCAAAAATTATAATAGTAATAATTATAATCATCATAATAATTAATTATTTAATTAATACATTTTAAGAAATGCGTTTATCAAATGCGTTTAAACAGCTGCTTTCCTACGATCAGGTTTTATATATATATAAAATTATTTTTTCCTTTAAGTGTGGAGAAATATTATCTGTATAATCTGGTTGAAATCTATATGCCTTTTTGTAAGTGCTCAAAGATCCAGTCAATTAAGCGTACAGTATGTATGAAGGTTTAAATGTATAAAAATTGGATACCGCCCAACAGTATAATGCAAGTTTAAGATGCAACTCTGGTTTTTCCTGTTGGATGCAGACCGACATAGACTAATGTAGGGTCACGTGAGATTTAAAAGCTTTTTTAAAAAAAAGAGCATGTCCCTCATTTAAGGTGTAAGCAGAGTACAGGAAGATGGAGTATTATTCTTGGCTGTATAGTCAGGAACTGCTGACTGGCAGTGGCAATTACCAAAAAAAAAAAAAAAAAGGCTGCTGTATTGCGTAATGCTTTTACAAATGAGTTTTTTAATGTAAACATGGCTGTGAATTTTTCTTTCCCCAGTTGAGCTGCTGCTCTAAGCTTTTGACCAGAATAGTATTGAATCACCTTGTAATTATGGCTGAAGTGTTGGATTGAAGTGTTTTAGATTTGAAACTTTTATTGTAGGCACGTTTAGTCAAGCGTTTCAGTTTTTAATTATTTAAAGCCAAGATGTTTTGGTAGCCTAAGCTAATAAATATAGTCGAGTCGCGCTACATCTATACTTCTCTAATGTTGAACATGCACTGATGGAGTTTATTTTAAACAAGGTCACAATCAAGAGCATGTTCGGTAAAGGAAGGGGAGGGGCTTCCAGAGAGGGCCAGTTAATATCAGGGTTCAGAACATCTGAGCAGCTGTCAGTCATCCTAGATTCACATATCAATCGGAATCATAATAATAAATAAGTTTTTATCCGAGAGAAAAACACTGGGGAATTTTGAGCGATGGTTCGCACTGGCATATGCGTGGGCGCTTGTGTAAAATGTATAAAGGTCGGCACATGTGTTATTAGCTTATAATATAATTTTAATTACTGAATATTACAGCTGGGTGAGTAATTATGGCACAAATTTATCCTGTCTGTATTTTTTTTTTTTTTTTTAAACTGCCGGGGGGGGGGGGATGTATAAAGCATTGTTTTAAAAGAAAGTAAAAACTACATCATGAGGGGGGAAAAAAATAAAGTCAGCAAACTGAAGGTGGTGAAGAGGTCATCTCAGGTGGCTGTTTGATCAGGCAGTGATGTATAAACCTCTATAATTACTCTAAACACTTCACCCACTCTCACACCCCCTCAGTCGAGACGAGAAGGAGATTACCTCACTGTAAACGATAGCTCCACTTAAAGAGATTTATAAGACATTTCAGTTCCATTATAAACCCAGAGCAATAGCTCCTCAGCAGCTGGCCCACACACACACACACGCACTCACACACACACTCACACCACCTCCTAGCTCTATTCATCTAAACACAGTCATTAGTTTTTGTTTAACAGGAGACTTTAGAACAGTTAGTAAGAATAATGAGGGGGAAAAAAAACGTTCCAGAGAAGTTCTTTGTTCAGTAGTTACTGAAACCGTATTAAATACGCACGCGACGCCGTGTTGTAGTAGTCTGTAGTGTAAACTCACTCCATATTATACATACTGTGTGTCATGTAGGAAGATAAATACCAGCAACATTTCAAGCAACTCAGGCCAACTAGTCATTTTAAGCAATATGCAATGAAAGCTTTTCACTCGGACTGAAAGACGTGTTTGACAGTTCTAGGTTGTGGTCCTGCCGCGCACACACACACACTCTCTCTCTCTCTCTCTCTCTCTCTCTCTCTCTCTCTCTCTCTTTTTCTGGTGTTTATACGTCATATTAAAGAGTAGAGAAAGAAAAAGAGCGCAAATGGTCTGCATATGATGCAGTCCTGAGCTGAAATGAGACCTTAACCAGAACCACATGTCTAATGAGCTTGAGATTCTGCCGCAGTTGGACGGCACGAAACGGCTCAATTGAGAAAATGAAAAATGTTCCTTCTCTCTGAGTCCTTCGTCATCTTTCACTTCTTCATCTCTTAGTTATTTATAGAAACATTTATGATCTTTGGTGGCGTCGTCTTTCTCTCTCTCTCCCTCTCTCTCTCTCTCACTCATGCACACACAGTGGAAGCAAGAGCCAATCAAGTATACCCACTGGCCACTTTATTAGGAATGTCTGAGTGACTGTTTTAAGTAATTATCCAAACAGTCGATATGGCACATGTGATTGTTTAGGAATTTCTGTTTTCGCCATCTCCTGTTGAGAGAGCCCTGTTTCAAACTGCAGCTTTTTGGATTTTTTTTTTTTTTTGCACCATAATACAAAAAGCTTAGAGGCTTTTGTGCGTGAAGAGATGCTGAAGTCATCAGACCAGCCCGTCTGGCGCTAACCGTCTCGTCACAGACAGAGATTAACGCTGGCATTAAAATAAAAAAAAATAAAAAAGGTAAAGTTTTTGACCTGTGCTCTTGCAATATGTTCCATGAACGAGTTGTTGTCCGAGTGATTTTTATTTTTTTTTCCCCATGGTAGTTTTGTATCTAAATAACAACTCAGTCAGATAAACATCATGCCCTAAAACAGTCCTATTTGAAGCAAGTTCAGCTGCAATTACTCAGATTTTTTTTTTTGGATGCAGGTTTTGTAAATAATGTGTCCAGCACGAACTCTGTAGTAAAGCATTACAGGGTTCAGGTAATGGGGTCACAATGTCTCGCATGCAGACACGTCCAGCAAATCTCATCGTCTCTAATAATCACTTTGTTTCCTGTCATATGGTTTATATCAGCCTTCTCTAGGTTCTTTCATCTCGGAGAGAGAGAGGTACAGTAGCAGCACGCGGTCATCGCCTCTGTGTTTGAGACGGAGCTTCTCGGTCGACACCACCAACGCGAGGAAGGCTTAAAGAGCCACAGCAAATACATCTATATCGTTCTGATGCTTGTAATAAGAGCGTGCGGAGACCAAAGGCGCGACACATCGTTATCATGGGTTCTCACACCCCACCCCTTAAAAGTGCACACACAGTGTGGCGGTAATGACAGAGAAGAAGCAGTAATAAGAGCTGTTGATGCTGGTGAGCCAACCTTCAGCAGCGGTCACAAACAAGCGTCCTGTTGAAAACCAGCGCTCTCTTATCATAAGAAGCCAACGTGCCATTTGTGTGTGTGTGTGTTCATGCTTGGAATAGAGAAAATATAATCCCTTTTAGAGTCTTGTTTTGCTCTTAAAATGCACCAATTATGTCTATACGTCATGGTTTTTGTGCAGACAATTCAGAGTGGAGGAGTTTTGCACAGCTTCGTTTTCAGCAGGCTTGTTTTGGGCTTCCACCTGCTGCCCTTCCCAGTAATGTTTTGCTCATGAAAAGATTACATCTCTGCTGAAGTCAGATCATTTTTGCCTTTCAATGCCAGCCTCGCTATGGCACCTGAAGGCATGAGGATCATTGCAAACACATGCCCACCAACTTTTTGTTTTTGCCTCAGATGGTCATAACCTGATTTATCTGTTCCTATCTTCCTATCTGTCTTTTAAATATCAGGAATCCTCTGTGTACTGTTGCTTCGCTTGTTGCCTGAGGACTAGAGATGGAAGAAAAATCGATTCAGTTGGATGTTGCAATTTTTTTTTTGCATTATTTTTTTTTTGTGTGGAAATTCATTAATTTCAAATCTTTTTAATTACATATTTTTTATTTACAGATGATTACATTTGTGGTGATAAAATGTTGCCTTTTCTATAATCCTACAGGTGGCGCGCTCTAAACTATTCACACATTGCAGCCACACGGGATGATGTGCTGCAGTATTTTACTAAATATCTAAAAAATAAAAAAAACTAATATCGAATCGCGATATTTATAAAATACAAATCGAATTGGCTCTTGGATATCGTTATAAAATCATGTCATGCGGATTGATTCCCGTCCCTACTGAGGACGTCTAGACATCAGTTCTGCTTCCATGATTGGTTAGTGTTCTGAGTATGTACAGTATATATACATAGAGTGAGGAAAAGGGCTCAGAATATCACTTTGCACCCCTCACATCCAAGTTACCCCGTCTATGAACTTTTACTGTCTGGTAAAAGTTTTTTTTTTTTTTTTACCCTAGACAATCTACCTCATGAGCAGTTAAATGTTCTTCTCACTGTTCAGTAAATATGTGTGCAGTAGGTTCAATACTGTGCAATACTCCTGATATTTATCTGACTTATTTAATAAAACCTCACACCCTACTCCATTTGCCGTTAACTTTTTTTAATGTATAATTTTGACATGAAGCGGATGATCCGTCTGTAGTCTCCAAGGCTTTAGTGGGTTAATTTATGTCTCGAGTTTCTCCCCAGTCACAAGCGATCACTCAGACTTGCTCAAGTCCTGACTAAAACCTGGAGAGAGGATCCCAGTGTGGTGTCTTGAGAAAGCTACAGCCCTAATGCACACCCTATCGAATATTTTAGTAACCGAGTATTCTATCAAAAATTTAATCGATTAATTGAGTAATCGGATAAAATGTGCTTTTGCTTAATTAAACAGCAATGTAAAATATATAAGAGAAACAAAGATGAAGTGGTTTTCTTTTTAGAAAAATCAACTTTTATTTTTTAAATGCATACAGCATTTTATCAAAAATAAACGTTGTCGTTATTCACAATAGAAGGAATAGCTTAAAGTTAACTGAGATGAGTTAAATGCGTTACAGAGCCATACATTCTTATTTTAAAGCCTTTTCTTAGTCACTTGAAATAGCTTTTTTTTTATTTTATTTTTTTAGTTTTTGCATCTAAGTATCAAAAAAAAATAATAATAAAATAAGGCTCACATTAAATGAAATTATACAAAAACACTAATTTGTGCAACTTAACTTTCAGGACTAAAAGTTTCTACAGCTCAGGCATTACATAAGCCTTTACTGACAATTTCTGTCATTTTCTCTTGCTGGTTTCTTCATCTCTTGGTTTGCTGATATTTTTATCCCTTCCATTTTGCAGCCCGCAACAGAACGCTCCCTCAAATCAATACACAGCTAACTGTTTGCGTCTCCTTCCGCTTTTTGGGTGACGTAAGCACTTCTTCTTCGACTGTGTTTACTGGCAGCTTGCATCCGGAAGCGCGCTGTGTCACTCCTAACAAATAATTGCGCAAAAACATAACGCAAGCTTTTAAAATCAATTAAAAGAACCTTCGAGGCAGAAGATTTTGCCTCGATCATTTTTTTTGTAAGCGAGTTACTCAAGTTGAGGAATCGTTTCAGCCCTAGTGTGCATCATCAATTATTATACAGTTCTCAAATCTGATTGGTTAATTTGCTGCAATGCTGCGAGCCATTGGTTTATACCAACCTGCTGGTTCTAATCATCATTTCTATAGTGACAAATACTTAATAGACAAGTAGGGAGAAATCTTAATCGTCCTTGTCGGTCATGGTGTTTAGACAGAGGGAAGTCCTAAAATCCCCAAATCTAAAGAAATCAATGCAGATGGATGTACAGTAATGTCCAGAAATACATTTCTGTCCAACAAATAATCCGTCAAATTTTTTTTACATTTTTTTAATTCATATTCATTTTATATTTCACATTCCAAGCCTTTTTGTACGTGTCAGGAAGAGAGAGCGAGATCCTAAATCATCTGCTTGCGTGTGTGGTTTCTTCATTGTGATACTAAACGAGCAAATAGCTCAATTATTACAACACACACTCGTTATTATAGACACTTGTGCGTGCAGTTCATATCCGCAAGCAGGTCCTATAAAAACCTGTCAGCGGCTCGAGAGCAGCCACAAGCGATTGCGTCTACATTCTTTACCCTTGCTGTAATGCAGCTGTTGCAAACAACCAATCAGCCGCTTGCATGTCGACGGTGTGACACATTTTCTCCAGTTTGCTCAGACACCACTTCCTCCCCACCTCGACCAAATAATCTGTTATTTCTCTTTTTCTTCAGGTAGAACAAATGCCTGTTTCATCTCTCTCTCTCTCTCTCTCTCTCTCTCTCTGTCCATATAATTGTAGATATATCACAATGTTTCTTCCACTCCTGCAATGATTTCTTGCTCACTGCTCTTCTCTCTGTCCATCATAACCTCTATTCTTTCACTTTATCATGTTTTTATCTCTTTATTGCTCCTCTCCTTTTCTTCCTCACTGTCTGCCTGTCTTTCTGTCTATCTGTCTCTCTGATTGCGTGCAGGTGAGACAGATACTCTGAAATTAGTATTAGACAGATACTCTGAAGAACAGTTCTGATTAAACTGATCAGCTAATCCTGGTTTCTCTGAACTCTGAAATTTAAGAGAAAGCTTGTTGAACTAATCATGATGCGGGTGTGAATTCATAATACAATGTTACAATATAGAGATCCAGCTAAGATGTTCCTGGATCAGTTTAATAGCTTCTTGGATATTAAAAGAAATTCTACATGGTTTATTTTTATCGGTTACAAATTATATGCACTTAGACTTTTTTTTATTTTTTTTTATTTTTTATAAGTAAGACTGAAACACCAGGAGCCAAATCCGGAGAGCTGAGATCCTGAGGTCCCATGTGTTGCTTCATAACTTCCTCCATTACATAACAGGTTTGCTGCTTGGTTTGGAAAAGGAAGCGGTATGCATTTGTCAAAGGTTTTGACCACAGTTTTTCGGTATGTGAGTGTGTGTGCGTGTCCTGGAGCTGTTTGGAGTCCATGATTGCGATGAGGATGGAGTTTAATAGAGCAGACTGTGCTGTGCCATCCAGAGGAGAAGTTTGTTTTTGGATGTCGAATTTTCTCTCCAAGTCACAGTCCAACACAAACACCACAGCACAAACGAATGTCCCGCTTCCAGCATTAATAATGATCACGACCCCTGTTAAATGGTGAAGTCAAGCGTCTGATTTGTTTGGTCACGCAATTTAATCATAATGGTCACCTTATGGTCATACAGTATAATATAGCTGATGGGGAAACGGGAAGTGCGTCCCTACAGTACATTCTCTCTCAACCAAAAAGTCTGCTGACCTCCAATGGAGGATTTTACATGGAATTGTCTCTGTGAACTCTTTTATCTCTATTTTAAATACAGAAATAACACAAGAATGACCCTTTTGTTCACAGAGAGAAACTGTTTTCCATGCTTGTATACATTGTTCCAGATTGTCGCCCTTGTTTAACCTTTTAAAACGCTTTTTTTTTTTTTTTTTTTTACCACTGCATGTAGATTTTAATCACCAGTTTTTTTTATTCTTGGTTTTAAATATTTCCGGAGAAACAGCTTAATTTCACCATTGGTCAAGCCAAAATGGCAATAATATATATAAAAGCAGAAAAAATAAGCTGGCACAAAGCACAGACTGTGACCCCCAAAAGATCTTCTCCAGACTTGTTAAATCAAGAATTTTAATTGATTTTAATTTCTACAAGAACATGAAGGTTTAAAACAATATGGTGTTGTGGGGAGACCCTGTGCTCAGTAGAAGATGACGAATTAATCTTTACACCAAACTTAAACTGATACACAATAAATTTTTACATTTATTTTTACACGTGAAAAAAATAATAAATTAAATTTTTTACACATTGTAGTTATTCTTTTAATCAAACTCTATTTTTATACAAAAAATTTTTTTA
>JAQMYL010000039.1:25632634-25644524 GCA_030014365.1 Clarias pachynema
ACACACGTTCAGTGACCTGAATGCATGTATAAAATGGAACATTTTGGTGGACACTGTAGCCATGTTTTTTGTTTATGTTCACACTACCAGCCTAAAGTGACTCAAAACCAATTTTGATACGCTATTTATTTATTAATTTCTTTTTTATGACTGACTGAATGCGAAAATGTGAAATCTGAAGTTTTTCAGATTGGAATCATTTCATATGTGGTCCTAGATCTGAGATATATCTGAAACGTGGTCATGTGACATGAATCAGAGAAGTCAGTCAGTCAGCTAAAACAGTTAATGCGCGGCATCTGGCTTTCTTCCTTTTTCTGAACCTCATCTAATACAGCCAACTAACTTGTCGGCTCGCCTTCCTCCAGAGCGTATTTTTGCTAAAATCGCATCCATTGTTTGGAATGAATGCGTGGGCTCACAAATATGTGTTTTAACCCAGATGGTGCGAGCAAAGACATTTGGATGTGCGCACTCGTGCCGTTTCACAGGACAGACGCTTCCACGTTAAGAGTCAGATAAAAGCCACTTCGTCATGATGTACAAATCTTATCCGGTGTGTGCCTTATAATGTAAACACGACCTTAGTTACATTACAATGAAAAAACTCATGTTTTATTCCTTACATAGGAAAATCTGAGTATCCTAAAAATCTGTTAATAAATCGATTTTAAAAGGCAACATTAATGTAAGGAAAAGGAGAATACAAGAATATGGTAGATTCAGAAAAAGAAAAAGAAAAAAACACGACTGATCTGTGTTTTGTGTGTAATGTGTTCCAGCACCCAGGCGGTGAGGATCAAGGACGAGTGTTTCCGCCACCCCGAGTGCTACACGTGTACAGACTGCGGCCTCAACCTGAAGATGCGCGGCCACTTCTGGGTGGCTGACGAGATGTTCTGCGAGAAGCATGCGCGGGAGCGCTATCAGGGGCCTGGTGCTGGTTACCGCCAGCCCGTCTCCCCTTAGCACTGAGGCCCCTTCACTCTCTCACTCGCTCACTTCATACGGCACGGAGAACACAGCGAACTCTGAGTAACCTGCACAGAGCACACAGCTGCTTCTTGCCTTAGAGAACCTTCTACATCTTTAGCTGTGTGCGAACCAAACTAGCTGTTGTGACTCTAAAGGGAAATCAGGAGGTGTATAAAGCATAAAGTATCCTATACATTAAACCTTACCTGCCAGTTCCTCTACACATTGTATTAGGCTTTTTGTTTCATTTAAACTTCTTTCTATGTTCGGTTGGGTTTCACGGGAAATCTACTAACCCGGGATCTGCTTCATCACTTTTTGACATATTTATCACAAGAAATGTATCGTGCACATGGGACTGGTTTCCATCGTGTGTTTGTGTGTGGAGTCGGATTTAATTTAGGTTATGTTTTTCGAGCGATGTTGAAAGTATCTTGCCGTTTATATACTGTATGCAGAAACACGCACAGAAACACACACACACTCTCCTACAAGCATATCCATTTAATCCAGGGCTGCTCACACAGTATTGACCTGCAGCGGTTATATCCAAGCATCCAGTGTATTCACTTTAAAGGTTTTGGGCAGCCCTGATTTATCTTATCTTTTTTTTTTCTTTTTTTCATTTATGGTTTTTTCTTTTTCATCTACAATGGAATTGTATTTCAATGCAATAGGAGCAAGAATGCTTGTGTAAATATTTGTATTTTCTCTTTAAATGGTTAAATATATATATAGAACGATAGTGGACAGGGTTGTATGTGTATGTTTTTGTGCACCGGCGTACACAACGCTTTAATGATGTGGCAAAAATAAAAGAATGAACTATATAAAATTTGTAATTATTTTGTTAATACTTGCCATCACACAAGTGGCTTTTTTTTTTTTTTCCCCCCATACACGCAGAACTCTACCACTGGTGACTTGTTTGAATGATTTCAGAAAAATTGTGTTCGGGATTGTAACCCATCACCTTTTTTTTTTTTTTTTTCTTTTTCTTTTTCCAAATATATTATATATTTGCTCATGTAAATGACTGCGTGAGTGATTGGCTCTGTCGGGCTTCTTAACTGCAGATTCAAAACGATTAACATTGATGGCAGTGGTAAAGTGCTCGCCCTATCATCCAGAGATCACGATTCTCGCGTGATGCTGTAACCTCTCGCAGTCTATAGAGAACTGATTGGCCGAGCTCTCTCAGAGGGCAGGTACTTAGTGCATATTAATCCTACAGCCAATCAAGGGCGTCTGAGCTCACACAAGCGAGTGTGTTACACCCCCAATTGTGCATGAGCGAGCAGTTCGAAAAGGTCGGCTGGCTTCACATGGTTCGGAGGAAACACGTGACAGTCTTCGGCTCTCCTGACCGAGTGGTAGTAGTAGCCTTAATGTGGGAGCCCCCTAGTGACGGGGAGGAATTAAACGACTAAACTTTTATAAAAGATGGATCATCTTTTTTTTTTTGACATTATATATCCTTGCTTTTCAATAGACTTTCTGTCAACAAGCGTTCATATTCCCTCATTAAATTTTTTTAAAAAATGTTTAGGCTGAGCTGCGAGCCACGAATGATCCGCTGTTTTTAGTTCTCCGTGAAGTCCCAGTCTCTGTCCTCGTAAGGCAGGGGACCAAACATGTGAAAGTCAGATGGAGCGAGATCTATAGGGAGGATGCTTTAACACCTCGAACGAAGCTTTGCAGAAGTGTGCTGACATCATGCAAGATCAAGACACCCTTAGATAGCGATCCTCTGCGTTTAACCTGAAGTTTAGACTCAAGCTCTTCAATAACCATCTCACTGTAACGAGTGCTGTTGATGGTTGAAACCCAGAAAACTGTAAGCATCAAATTTTCCTTCTGATGGTCGACTTTTGGACTTTTTCTTGGTTGGCGATTGAGGATGTTTCCGTTCCATTACTGCCGTTTACTCTCAGGCTCGTAGTGATGAATCCGTGTCTCGTCACCAGTAATGGTTCTGTTTAGGAAAGTTTCATCTTCCTTAGAGTATCAAAATTCCAAATTTTGTTTGCAGATATCCAAACACTTCTGTTTATGCTTTGTTTTGGCACCTGACACACCCACACACACTTTCATGCAAATCACAAGTGGGGCATCCATTTTTGCAAATGAACTGATTTAACCTGTTCACATTTGCACATCAGGGCCTGGGGAGACGGTAGCCTTGAACGAAAGGCACTGATGGGACGACAGAAGTTTTAATATAACCGGAGTGTAGATCATTTGTGACTACAAATAAGGAATCTGTACACGATATAAATATCTATAGTATTTTTTCAGGAGATTCCTGCGACAGCATACATGAAAGCATCTCGTCTTATTCATTGCATATTACACACATGAGGTCACTGTTATGTGGTTTCTTGCACAGTTTCAAGGCATGACATGTTGATTTTTTTTTCTTTCTTTCTTCCCCATAAGAGTCGGTTGGTTGCAAAATATGATTTGCCAGTAGAATGTTTGATCTTAAATCAAGTACAGTTTTTGGGAACTAGATTTAATGTTTTTCTTTTTAGAAAATTGATACACAGTAAGAAAGTTGCCTCTGTATGCTGTATATTTAAGATACTCTTTGAAGTCAAAACTAAAAGTTAATCCTTTATTGCCAGGATGTTTTCTGATCCTTCTTTTCCTTTCTTAGTTAATCTTTATTATTTAAACAAGTCTATAATTTAAGGAGTATATCGCCTGCTTTCCAAGTCACTCGTACTGTATGTAATTCATTGTTGCTTTTGAACTCTCCTCCTCATTTGATCACTAGAGGGCCACATAGGCACTGTAATGCAGGAGAGGTACTACAAACCTTAATCAGTACATATTCTCTGAATGTATTCTCATGTGTACTCTTATACTCACTGGCCATTTCATTAGGTACACCTTGCTAGTACTGGTTCAGACCATCTTTTACCTTAATTCTTAATCCCAGAGTCAACAAGGTGCTGGAAACATTCATTAGAGATTAATATGATGGTATCACGCAGCCGCTGCAGAATGCTCTATTAAATCGAGATCTGGTGGTTGTGGAGTTCATTTGGGTACGCTGAACTCATCGTCATGTTCAAGAAACCAGCTCGAGCCGATTTAAGCTTCATGACACTGACACGTTATCCTGGGGTCGTGGACGTGGTCGGCAATACTCGGGTAGGCTGTGGCATTTAGACAGACGCTGCTCAATAGATACTTGGGGGCCCAAAGTGTGCCAAAGAAATCTCCCCCCACACCACCAGTCTGAACCAGAGGAATCCATGCTTTCATGTTTACTGACCCTACCATCCACATGTCGCAGCAGAAATCGAGACCAGTCAACGTTTTTTTTTTTTTTTTTTTTTTTCCAGTCTTCTATCATCAAATTTTTGAATAAATTGACTTAAAATCTAAACTACTTTAAAACCAATGTTTTTTTTTTTTTTTTTTACACAACTTGTTTCATACACATAATCATTTTCTAATATTAACTATAAAATGATAAGGCATGTAACCATTCAGAAAAATGGTATCACAGAAGTGTGTGTGTTTGACATCCTGAAACAAATTGCTCTTTGTGAAACGAGACTCAACTCAAATTTAACACTATTTTAGGGTGAGTTTTGTTGCTCCCCCACTAAAAAAAAAAGTGAAGTTCTGGAGGATAGGGCGGCTTGACACTTCGGTTCAGTAAGTTGAGTATTTATGTTCATGCACATGTCTATGAAACGTTACACTCCAACAGTTTAAACTGTTTTGTCAGAGATGAACGAGCTTGACTTTCCCTTCCTTCGGCTCTAAACCCTATTGGTTAACTCGGGCCTGCTTCACACTGCCCTCTTGTCCGTGTCCCAGTCCCACATGTGCTAACCGACATCTCTGCAATCAATCTTTTCCCCGAAATTCCCGTTGAGGCGCGGTGTTCTGACTCCAGCTAACAGCAGGAAGTGCGCTCCACTGAGTGGCCTAATGGGTGTGTAATCAGATGGTTGTTACTCCCTGATGGGAAGCAACAAAACTCCCTAATGGGACCGAGTGACTCCTGCAGCCTCAGGCTCTGCACAGCGCCAATGAGCCCTAGTGCTGCTGGTGACCTTACTCTCTCTGGTCAAAGTTTTTCTCTTGTATAATAGTCGACTTGTTCGGTGTCAATGCTATCAAATGTTCAAAAAACAAACATTTTACTTTAACAATCCATTGAACAGATTGCAACAAAAGAATTAATACAATTGAGTGGATATTAATGCAAAGCAAACACCTGCACCACTAGGTGGCAGTGGTCTTTCATGAAGGTACCTTCTCACAAGTTCTCCCTCCATTTCTTCCTGCAGTTCAAAAGTTTTCCACAATGAGCTGTTTCTTGCCTGCCTGGTCATTTCTCTCTGAGGAAGTGGTGCTGGTCCAAATCCAGACTGATTGATTAGCGTTCCCTGAAATAGAATCTAACGGTTTAGGTTTTATGTCTTTCATATCCTGAAGAATGTTCAAAACGGACCTGATGAGTTCATGGCCAGACTGTTTCTGCGGACGTCCCACTCACTTTCATGGTGTTTTTTAAAATATATATATATATATATATATATATATACACACAAGCGTTCAGTCGACACATTAATATCTTTATATTGAAATAGTTATGATGTGTTTGGTCAATGTTGGATTTTTACATCTGATGGTGTTACATCATCTTAAACTGGAAAGAAATTCTAGTTAGAAATTCAATGGAGCATCTGAATGAAACAAGCTTTTGCTTAAACTCATGTCCCACTTCAGGACAGATAAAATATTATAATTTTACAGAATTGCTATTTAACATAACTGAATGCCAAAAATTAAACATCCAAAAATGTACTCGTGATCCAGATTATGGAACGGAAGCATCCTCAATCGCTGACCAAGAAAAAGTTCAAAAGTCAACCACTCACTTATTCACTGACTCACTCAGTCTGTACCGGGGGGGGCCTGGAGCCTATCACACGATACTTAGGGCGGGGTACACCCTGGACAGGGTGGCAATCCATCTCAGGGCACACACATATAAACACTCTTTCACAAACTACGGGCAATTCAGGAACGCCCGCCAATTAGCCTAATCTGCATGTCTTTGGACTGTGGGAGGAAACCAGAATACCCGGAGGAAACCCACCAAGCACTGGGAGAATATGCAAACTCCATGCACACAGAGACGGGAATCAAACCCAGACCCTGGAGGTGCAGGGATTTTGGATTTCAAAGTCGGGTATATCCACAAGAGCTGCAGTTTTTCGAGCTGCTTCGTCTTTTAGCCATCCCAATTTGGCCCTTGTCACAGTAGCTTCAGTTACAATATCTTGTTACAATAACATCTGGAACTGGGTGGAATATATTAGGCAGCAAGTCAACCTTTTATGTCTGAGGTTGATGTGTTGGAAGCAGAAAAAATGGGCAAGTGTAAGAATGTCCTCAACTTTGACAAGGGCCGAATTGTGATCGTGCGTCAGGATAATAAGGGAAGAGCATGAAGCGATGCACCGATCATGTATAGTGTCCACTGTACAAGACTCTGGAGGCAGTGTTATGATCTGGGGTTGCTTAAGTTGATCAGGTCTAGTCTTAGCAACGTTATGTAACAATTAAATGAAGTCAGCTGATGACCTGAATGTACTGAATGACCAGGTTATCACGTCTATGGAGTTTTTCTTTCCTGATGGCACAGGGGTATATTCCAGGACTCAAATTGTGAAAAAGTGGTTCTGGGAGCAGCTTTTTTTTGTTTCTGTCAAATTGGTCTCCTTGGAAATTGCTTCTAAGTCAAACTGAACTGTCCACATTGTGTTTCGATCGTCCATTATTGCTAGTTCACGTGAGCGCGAGCTTCCGCCAATGCGCTGACAGGTTTACGATTTCCCTCACTTCATTGTTCACGGGTAACGCAAGCTACAAAGCTAACTAGCTTCTAACACAAGGCTGAATCCCAAATCCCTCTTTTTACCCTAGACACTACGTGATCTGTGGAAACAGCGATTGTTTATCCTATATAGCACATTACTATTCCATTTTACACAATGAGAGATTCAACAGTAATTTATCTGAGGTTATTTTAAACAGGAATAAGTGCAGACATAATGAGAAACTTACAGGACTGTCCACCACATCCATGGTTTATTCTCCTTACCTTTTGGCTAAATAGTATTGATTACAGATCAAATAAGTTTTGGATAGCATTCTGGGAACATTTAGGTCATGTTTTGGTAATATTTTTATGATTTTATTGTGGCGTTATAAATCCGGTGAGATTTGTGCCATCGCTGTTCATACTACCATCTGACATCCACCTAAAAACATGAACATGTCACACTTAGCAAAATCATTTCTTCATCCCACTGCTGAAACAAGTTCCCGGTTACGCCATTGGGTTCCAGGCCATAACACTGATATGTGGCATTTATGAAGTATAAAGCGATCTTAAAGTCCTGTTTTCGAATGAATGTAAAACCCCAAGGTGCCTTCTGATTCCGCTCAGGTTCACTGCATACATACTGCATACTGCATTAACACATAACTGATGACAGACCGGACATACGTCCGCACTGTAGGTGCCATAAATTGTTCCCCCCAAAAATCTAACAAAATCAGGCTGATCCACTGAAATCAGTTTCAGACTCTGTGTTATCATGTGTTTTCAACTCCACTCCACTCTCCTACGCTTCATGGTTATTGTGGGCGATTTTCCAAAAGCAACACGGCTGCACTTTCACACCTATACAGCCTTTGGTTGCATTCTTGTCTACAGGATTATTTTTCCTCTTCCCCTACTTCCTACCTCCTTTGCCTCAATGTTCTCTTTCTCTCGTCCACCTGGAATGGACTCCAGATGTGGAACGGAGGGAGAGATTGCCTGAGCAGCGATACACAGGAGACCGAGAGAGCGAGAGGGAGAGGGAGAGGGAGAGAATGTTGGAACGACATAAAAGTTTGTCTGGATGCCATTAAGTCCAATTTGATGTAATGTGCAGTTTTCGGGACGTGACATTTTTAAAAGGAAACTGCGCACCAGATGAGGAAGATTTGCGAGATCGGCGGGACGGGTGTGTCCTAAAAGCAACCTCCGCACTACCTTCCGCGCTACGTCTACTTTGGCCACCTCCCAAAGTGCATCTTACTGTCCTGCTGATGGCAGTTCTAGATTGCGTATGGCAGCTCTAATGTGGCAGACATATGGTGCGTGCATACTATTTAGTGCTCCACTATGTGGTTTGGGACGTAGCCACAACATAGTGCAGCAACAACTAGCGGCTCTGCTGCTATATTAGCTCGAATACAACTGCTCCATTGTATGAACCGGCCATGCTCGCGTGTCTGAACGTGGCACGAAGAACACACACGTCAACCTCAATCAGGCCCCTGCGTCTGTCTCGCGCTCTGTCTCTCTCTCTGCACACCTTTTTACGTTTTCAAAACACTGCCTCTGGTTTCCCTTTTTTTCACATGCGAGCTAAGGTTTCCCGCTTCGTCTGCTTCTCGTATATATCAAAAGGGATCTTGTTCTTTAAAACAAAATAAAAAGCTGCGGGTTTTAAATAAAACACGTCTGTGGACAAAGATGGAGGACCTTTTTTTTTCTTTCTTTAATGGGTTAGGTTGATGGTATCAGCTCATAAATATCAAATTTTCTGCTTCCACACGCATGTGGAAACTAAAATGGCTTCCGGTGAACGTTTGTGCTGAGCTAATGCTTTTTGTTTCTGACGGCAGGATTCTAGCTCGTGTCAAATAAACACAAATGTAGTTTTGTCACTTTTTTGTGACTTTTATTTGTTAGCAAGGGGTCTAGAGAGAGCTGATTGGCCGAGCTCTCTCAGAGGGGCGGGATGAGAGGTACTTTGTGCTCCCACAGTAATCACGGCTCTACACCAACGGTGCGTGAGCGAGCAGTTCGAAAAGATGCGGTCGGCGGCTGGCATCACGTGGTTTGGAGGAAATACGTCATAGTCTTCGGCCCTCCGGAGACGACTAAATTAGGGAGAAAATCAGGAAAAGGTCTATTGAATGAATCCCTGATGCACAGTGCTATGAATGTTGACAAACACGATACACTTGGTCGAGCTGCAGACCTTCCTTGCCTTTTTAGTTGTGGAGATGATGGGCTCTTCCACTGTGAAGATTGTTGCTTCGTCTCAGGGTCGTACCCGTATACCTTGACTGGTATTGTTCATCAGAACGTACTGTAGGACGGGTCATACATGGCACGCTGACAGAGTTCTTTCTGCTCCTGGGTCAGCAGGCTGGGGACAAACTTGGCAGCACCACGACACATGTTCAAATCACATGTGAGGATTGCCTGGACTGTTCCGTATGACACACCAACAATGGCAGCAATGTTGTGGATTGTTCTCTGACAAGGATCATGCACAAGTTGCCGAATGATTTTGACATTTTCGTTGTAGGTCTTCCTGATCTCTCATCGTCTTCCAGTGATGTTCTTCAACGACTCATTGCAGCATTGCAGTAAACTTGCTGAATCAAGTCAAACGTCTCTGTGGCACATATGCCTAGTTTCATGCAGAATTTCCTGTTCACTTCCTTGTTGTCCATGATGAAATAGGAGACATGGTCTGAATAGCACCAGTTGCACAGCTCCTGATGTACACACGATGATGTCTTTTGGCACACCGACTTATGAAGGTCGGTACATCCTGTGAATGTGTGAGCAGCCTTGTGCTGAAATCTGTTGGCGTGTTACAACACTAGTTTCTAAACTTTTTGAAAGCACCTTGTATCAGGAGCGTTCAAGTCAAACCGGGACCTGGTACAAGATTTCTTGTGAATGAAAGCGTATTTTATAGAAGACATTAAGCACAGTATGATGATGAGACTCTTAGCTGCAGTAAAACATTTGTATGGTGCAAATATTTTGCAAAGAAGGCTATACGCCTGAGGTGGCTCGGAGCAAACTGCAAGTGGTCCCATGAACATTTAATGAGTGGGACGTCTGATCTTTTAAAATCGATGGAGAATTTGTCGCCAACTTGTGGAAGAGAGAAGCCTCTGTCAGTGTGAACGGTACACACAATCATTCACCAACACCACTTGCACATTATAGAAACTCAACTGTGAGGTACTGACACATCCCCCTGTACAGTCCTGACCCCGCTCCAAGCCATTTCACCATGTTTGGGCCATTAAAGGAGTTCCTGGGAGGCCAGAATTTTCAGACAGTCTGATTATGGCTCCAGCTTACTGAGAATACTTTCTACTGTACCTTGATGGTATCCAAGCACTAGTGAAATGCTGGGATAAGTATATTAGTGTACAGTAGCAGGGGATTATATAGAGAAATAAAGGGAGTTTTTACTCCCTATAACTGTGTATAACATAACTGTGTTCTGTTATTCTTCACAATCAAAAGTCCTGATTTGACTCGAAAGTCCCTTGTAGTTCCTGTCTTTAGTATTTTGATTATTTTAACTCCAAAATAAAATACCACCATGTCACTTCAAATCGAAATGAATATTTTCAAGTATGCTATCAGTTAAGTCGCTATGATGTTTCTGTTAGAAGAGAAGCAGATGCTTACTTTTCCTCAAGCTAGGCATTATACTATTAATCCTTCTATATCACATGCTGTTTATTACATGTTTATAACCAGTGATAAAACAGTAATAGAACTTTTTTTGTTTTTTTTGCTGGTATAGATGATTTAATTGACAGTCTTGTTTTTTTAATAGCATTTGTCTTGTATTGGGATTTTAAAACTATCCTTAAAAGTAGTTTATCTTGTACTGTATATGTTCTGTATTATTTCCAAGAGCGTTAGACATCTTTATACTGTACGTGTCCCCTGTTTTCCAACAGCTGCACCTTAATTAAATAATTCAATTCTATTCTCTTGCATTTGAGGCCGTGAGAAATAAACACGTGAGGAAGCTTTCTGTATCTGTCTTCGCTCCTTATCAGTTTGTTATGTGTATTAGATTTCCTCTTGTTCTCACACTCCATGTGCATCGTACACACTGGAGCCAAGCATTAATTCAGCACTGGATGGTTTGGTCGCACGCAAGGATTCAGCAAGGTGCTGTGAGCAAGCAGCAGATGTCCAGCTGGGTCATAGTGCCTGGATCCTGAGTGGAACATTAGGATATAAGTGGAAGAGCCAGATTCATGCAATTGAATTGAGCAATTTTGTTGTATTATGTTGAAAATAAATCCAGTCAGCATTATTATAAGGTGATTAGAAACTGCTAAAGCAGCACTACGGATGGAGAGCAATGCACACACATCTACACTGCAGGATTCAGTTAGTGTGACTTTATGGAATTATTCATGTAAAACCGTTGATGTCATTTCCAGTGTGTCCCTCCAGTACATTGAGTTTCAAACTCTGGGCTTCAAAACTAGATGTCATCTTTTAGATCTTTTATCGTTTATTGCCTTTAACCCCAGACATGTTTTCCGTGTGAGCATCAGCCTCAGGAAGAAAACAAGTTAAAATATTAAACATGGAGTCAGAAATATGAGTTTGAAGCATGTGTTACACTAAACCACTACAATGTTTTTTTCTGGCAGCTCTGATTTGATCAATTGTTCATTGAAACGAATCAGGAGTTTGAACAGGAAGTGCCATGACTGTGCAACAAGAGAAGCCCATTATAACCTTTGTGGTTTTCTCTTCTTTCATTATTCCTCTTTTCTTTCTTTCTTTTTGACATTTCTTTCTTTCTTTCTTTCTTTCTTTCTTTCTTTCTTTATTACTCAAGCAAATTAGTTTATTTGTTTTAAATTTGTTCTTTCTTTTTTCTTTCTCCTTCAAATATCTTTCTTTCTTTCTTTTTTCCTTCATCAATGTCTTTCTTTCTTTTTTATTCATTTATATATATACTTTAGTCTCACTAGCCACTTTGGCGGGTAGTTTATTCTTTGGTATGACAATATATTTTTGTTGTAGTTTTCTCTA
>JAQMYL010000039.1:25657845-25669378 GCA_030014365.1 Clarias pachynema
AGGAAACCGGAGTACCCGGAGGAAACCCACCAAGCACGGGGAGAACATGCAAACTCCATGCACACAGAAACGGGAATAGAGCCTGACCGGGAATCGAACCCGGATCCTGGAGGTGCAAGGCGACAGTGCTAACCACTCATTCTCTAATAAGTAAAAAAAAAATTATGTAACTGCTTGCAAATTGTTTAAGTATAAACGGATTTAATGACATTAGGATGTGCTGATGTGGAAATATAATCAGCTTTAAGGTTGCAACTGTTTGGCATCGATCTGAATCACACCACCTTTAACACGACAGCATCATGAGCGTTTAATTATGTATTGTTAATGCTGCATATTGTACAACGACTGATCAAAACAAACGAACTATTGTGTCACAGTTAGAAACTGTTAAATACACTCAAACTAACTTTATATTAGTTTTCGTTCATGTTTTAAGGACGACTTTGACATTCATGTGAAATAAAATCCAAATGTGAGCGCTTCAGGGAGAAAAACATTAGAATTAAGGTCTCGTGAGCTCTTGGGGTTTGCACTCAAAACCTTCCCAGGACCTCTTAGAAGGTTTTTACTCTTATTACTACAAACTATCAGGGAATAATTTCTCCTGTACTTACTTGAAATGAGCGAGGATTTTAAAGAGTTAAGTCCTGACCTAAAAATCTTCCTTTGTTTGAAATCCGTGGTGTTTTCTCTCATCATAGTTGACTAGACGCCAACGACAGGCAGGCAATATTAATAGCATGCCTTCCCTCTTTGTTTTCTCAATGGGAATTGCTGCTGGCCAGGACAACATTGTGTAGTTATTTGGGTCAAATACATACGCACATGGACACACACTCACACACACACACACACACACACAAATGTACATATACAGACTTTAAAGGCATGATTTTGGTTTCTAGAGTGAATATTAGATCTCTGGTTCACATTCCAATTATTAAGAGTCAACACTGAAACTCGAACCGGTAGCTTTGCAGTGGTTGCAAACTTCACGTAAACCTTAAATGCATCACATTTGTGTTTGCGCACGCACTGAGACAACTGCGAGCTTTTTGCGGTTTGTTGCAAGACTTGTCCAGGTTTGTTTCTGTGTGTGTGTGTGTGTGTGTGTGTGTGTGGGAAGGGCGTTCATGGCCGCAGTCGTCCAAAATAAGTCTGCGTCCTCCTCTCTGTAATTATACTGTTTATATAATCCAGATTTTAATTTTAGACTGGAGAAGAGTTTGGCACAAACACACACACTCGCATCCACACGTGGCTCAGACACAACCTATAATTTCAAAATGTAAATGGGAGTTTCTGTGTGCGCCATCCAGCGAGGGTCACTTTGTTATTTCCATGCACACACACTCACACACACACACACACAGATATGGAGCTGCATGTCCTGTAACTTTGTCCTAGCCCCAAAAGCAGTAAGTTAGCCCCGAGCAGATGTTTTTCCCATGCTGCATTTTCTCACAACACTCTGCTGAACAGGCCTCAGATTTAAAACCGAAAGCCGGAGGACGTTCTGTTCGTGCTCAAACCCAACTCTCAACAACATGTTTTGAATCTGAGTTCAACCGAACAGAATTGCGTCCACATATGTAATCGTAATGTCGTCAAGTCGTCACTCACATACACACGGCTGCCTGGTAACCTGGGTAACGCCTCCACAAGGGGGAAATTATATATATTATATTATGTTATATAGACTGAAATATCCAAACAGGAATTTGTGTGTGTGTGTGCGTGTGCATATGTGTATGAGTGAGGGGTGCGGGGCATGGTTTGACTCGGTTATCTTAGCAATGTCTGTGGCCGCGTGTCTGACTCGCACACTGACAGTGTTTCTCCATGACACCGTGCAAAATGAATGGATTTCTATTGAAAAATCAGTTTTTGTCACGTCCCTAATAAACTCCTGAAATATTAGACCAACCTTCTCCATTTAAAGTTTGATCAAGGCGGAGGACCCAGCTACCTGGTGTGATGTAAGTGTTTTGGGTGTGTGTGTGAAATTGTGAGTGAGCGCCAGCATCGGTGAGAGAGGCAGAGTTCGTTTTTGGCGAGTTTGGAGTGACTTCAGGGACAATTTCAAGGAGCTATGTAATTTTGATTGATGTGATTTTTTTCCAAGTAGTAGAGAGATTCGAGCCGTTAGATGTGATGTGCCTCGTTTTTTGATCGGACCAAAAAAAACAAGCGAGTCACAGGAAAAAATTGGTTCGGTGCACTTGGAAGTCCTGGCTGAATGTTTTTTTTTTTTCCATCTACATTTCGTGAGGGTACATGCATAATTGAAGGAGGCATGCCTGCTTAGTCCTCAGTATAATTTGGGGAAAACCTTCTTAAAATGTATTAATAGCACATCATTCTCGCTGGGGAACTGCCGGTGTGACCCACATTAATTGGCAAAGTTTTTGCTCTAAAAAAAGTGAAATAATAATAGAAAGGCGACCCTTAATAATGATGACCGGAGCAGGATTTGAAGTCCAGTCGCTGCAGCAAGAGCGCTGTGTGCTTTCTACTGAAACAACAGGGAACATACTGGGGCTGCAAGTAACCAAACATACACACCAATGAGCGCCACAAACACCATATTGCATTAGAGTAATTTGGGAGCTAACAGGCACCTCATGGTAATATTTCTGAAAGAAAATTAAACAGATAAAAAAAAATTAAAACATTAGGTGATGCGTATTATATCCATCCTGATCTATGATCGGATTTCTGAAACCTGTTACAAACTTTGGGATGTGTTCGGACTTTGCGTGAATAGATGTTAATTGGCGTAATTGCAATGTTACGGTCATTTTATCATAGTCATTTTCACTTTCAAAAACGGCTTTGTCACGATGGTGGATGTCATAACAACGCCCTTACAACCAGTTTACAGTGCTCATTTAACATTAAGGTTCCTGCAGAGATACCTCTCTTTTGTATATACAGTGGTACCTCAGCATATGAACTGAATCCGTTTCGGAGGCGAGTTCTTAAGGAGAAATTTCGTGTTATGAAACGCATTTTCCCATCGGAAATAACGTAAATGCAGATAATCCGTTCCAGCCACCCAAAAATAATACCAATATTACCAATTTCCAACGCTATAATCATATTTTTGCATATATAGCAATCAAAACATTTAGAAAAGACATGGAAATGAAGTCAAGTATGAATTAGATAGACATTAGACCTCATTTAACCTCTTGGCACTAGCTGGTTTAAAAAAATTAAACTGAAAGTGGCTTTGTTTTCTTCTTGCTGAAGTGCTTGATAACATTCTTGGGACCCATTTTGCTATGTCTTCACTAAAAAAAAAATAAAAATAAAAAAACACCAGAAAATAATATGTAAAGTCGCTTCGCTTTCGAACAAGTTTTGAACGGCTGCCGGAAGAATGCGCGACCAGCTTGTCGCTTGTATGACGAAAATGCTTTACATGTCGAGGCAAATTTATTGCAAAAATTTTGTTCTTAAGACGAAAATTTGTAAGATGAGGCGTTTGTATGCCGAGGTACCGCTGTTCATCAACTACAAGTCATTTCTGATTATAAAACAGTGAGAAAATATATTTTAAAGTTTTTCATTTTTAATTGCGGCACAAAACCACCATGGGCATTTTGACAATCTGTGTCTGATTTGATCAAGCATAGATCTATTTCTTTTTGACATGTAACAAGACTTTGATCAAATTGTACTTTATGATCAAAGTGTTAATTTGCCTAAACAAATTGGTAAGCATGAAACGAACAACTATTACAAGTTAGAAGACATTGAAACTTAATTAGTAGGAATTAAAGGGTCAATTCATAAAATCTGGAAAGGAAAGAATAATAAATAAAAAAAAGTGATGAGAAACACAAGCCTTTTTGTTTTGTGATTTATCTTTGTCACTTCATGAATAACTGATATAGACTAAATTAATTAGAAAACATTTTCAGCGTTATTACATGCAATTACTTCAGAACAGACCGAGAAATGGAGGGCATGGATTTCCCTGCCTCTCTCTCACTCTCTCTCCCTACAGTATCTCTCTTTTTCTCACGTTGCGTCCCTCTCTCTTTCTGTAGGCTGATGAACAAAGCCATGTATTCACATCTCAAGATGCATTTAAGCACTAAGTGCTCATTGTGCTCAAGGGTTTTGGCCCAAGCCAGACTTGTGTGTGCGTATGTGCGTATGTGTGTGTGTGTGTGTGTGTGAATGTGTGTGTATGTGTGTGTGTGTGTGTACTGTATATAGAAAATGCCCTGCATATCAGCTAAATTAGAGTTGTGTATTGTGCATTTTACATATTATTCCATTTTTTTCATTGGGCATCATATAGAGTTATACAGAGACATCGTACAGCGGAAACATAGAAAGGCATCATGCAGAGAGAGGCATCATGGCATCATACAGAGAGAGGCATCATCCAAAGGCATCAACTAACATTGCAAGACAAGACAAAACAGAGCCATCTTATAGGGGGAACGTAGACCGCATGATCATACAGAAGAAGCCATCATAAAGACGAAATCCGAGGAATCATAAAGAAGGCATAAACTAGCATTTCAAGACAAATTATTTTAGCTCGCTGTTTGATAACAGCATTTGGAGGATGTTTGGTTTATTCTGATATAAGACTGGTATAATATAAGCAAGGTATTTAACATGTTATCATATCATTCAACACTTTTTGAGGTAGCATGCTGAAGTAAAATTCTGAGGTAACATTCTAAGGTAACGTTCTGAGGTAACAGTCTAGAGGTGGTATGCTGAAGTAACATTCTAAGGTGAAATTTTGTGGTACTGTAACATGCTGAGGCAACATTATGAGGCAACATTCTGAGGTAGCATGCCTAGGTAACATCTTGATATATAGTGAAGTAACATTCGTTTGTCAACATTCTGAGATACTATTTTTTTTTTTTAATATAATGAGGTAACATTCTAAGTTGGTATTCCGAGGGTAAGATTTGGAGGTAAAATGCTGAGGTAGCATTTTGAGATAACATTCCAAGGTAACAGTCTCGGGTGGTTGCTGAGGTAAAATTTTGTGGTAACATGTTAAGGTCATATTTTGTGGTAACATTCTGAGGTACCATGCTGAGGTAGTCTTCTAAGGTAACATTTTGTAGTAGCATGCTTAGGTATCATTTTGATATACTGTATAGTAACATTCTTTTGGTAACATTCTGAGGTAGCATTTTGAAATAACATGATGAGGCAACA
The DNA here is from genome assembly GCA_030014365.1 of Clarias pachynema. Taxonomy (NCBI): domain Eukaryota; kingdom Metazoa; phylum Chordata; class Actinopteri; order Siluriformes; family Clariidae; genus Clarias; species Clarias pachynema. The sequence continues at coordinate 25,663,051 of JAQMYL010000039.1, forward strand.
TTCTAGTGTAAGTTGGTATTCTGTGGTTAAGATTTGGAGACTTTAAGGAACATTTTGAGGTAACAGTCTAGAGGTGGTATGCTGAAGTAACATTCTAAGGTGGAATTTTGTGGTACCGTAACCTGCTGAGGTAACAATATGAGGTAACATTCTTAGCTGCCATGTAGTTTTACTATTAGTAGCATTTTGTTACATTCTGATTTGGTTACATTTCAGTAGCATTTTGTTATATTCTGATGAGCTTGTTTACGTACCATTTTGATAAAGATTTAATGAGGTAACGTTTTAAGTTATCCTCTTGGAAAATTGTTTTGAGGTAACATTCTGAGGTAAATTTACTGACATTCTGACAGAACTCACAAGCTTCTGGTAGACATGCTAATGTTACATCTTACTTCTCTGTACACGGATATGGCTTGGATTCTACAGTACTGTATGTATGAAAAATACGTATAATGTGTTTACAAAGGCTGACAGTTTTTAACACATTCTTCAGTAAGAAATAAAGGTATTACTTTAGCTCTCGCCGTGAATTTCATCATGCCACATAAAACAACACAGAACAGTGATCAATGATTAGCACTGGTTCCTCTTGTCTTTTTCTTCTCAGCATCTTTCTCGATCCTGTAACCCATCAGGAATATTCATTAAGCTTAATGTTCATTTTAACTCATGGTTAATACCGCAGTCTAAAATAAATTCTATTAAAATTCATCGTTGTTTTGTCCTGTTTCTTGAGGTAGCGATGTGGAAAAAGCAAACATAGTGAGTTCACGCGAGACATTAATGACTTTGAATCACCCCATACGGACAAGTTACAAAGTCCTCCACTGGCTCTGTGTTTCCAGGAAATACAAACACACTGTTTATTGTTCTTTGCAACTAAATATTCAGATACAGATTGCTATCAAATATCACACGTAGCGTAGCATTTATAACACTGATATACTGTAGATATAACCCTCTACATGTATTTTGGCAGAATGCGGCATACACCTTGATTTAATTACACTGTGTGTGTGTGTGTGTGTGTGTGTGTGTGTGTGTGTGTGTGAACATCCGTGTGCCTGTGCATGTGAGTGGACTCACACGTTTGACCCCTTTCATAGAGAACGAGCCCCAGGACACACACACACACACGCACACGCACACACACACACACACACACACTCATTTCTGCTTTTCCTTGAGTGGCTTTTTCCTGCAGAGTGTTTCTCTGGACCTCCATCCCCCTCCAGCAGCACTCAGGCCTGGCTGTACAGGGTGCGGGTTCCTGGGCACAGAGAGTGTGTGTGGAGCTCTGTGTGTGTGTGTGTAATGTGTGAGTGCGTGTGTGTGAGTGTGTATGTGATGTGGTCTTAGCCAGGCGGCTGATTAGGACCGGGCTGTCAAGCAGCAGCGGTGGCACTTGAAGAACTCCAGAGAGAATAGGAGCCTTTTAACAAAGAGCAGAGCAGCCTTGCTTCTGTTCTGAGACGCACGTATATATACACACACACACACACACACACACACACACACACACACACGTCTCCGAACAAGTTTTTCTCTCACACATATATTTGTACATATGGTGAATATATAGAAAAAGAAATGGGTGCTGAATGGGTCGTCCTATCCCTGCAGACATGCACACACACACACAGCAACATACACACCTTACTACGCACACACACTCTCACATAGACATACACACACCAGACCACTCCTGCTGTGAAGGCGCTGTAATTGGGCTCTTAGGCTTCATTAGTGGCAAATCTGAGGGGACGTCTCTCTCTCTCTCTCTCTCTCTCTCTCTCTCTCTCTTTCTCGTACACACACACACACACACACACACACACACTCACTTTTTCCCTGCTCGGTTCCCCTCTCATGAACTGTTTTGTAACGAAAAATCTCAATCCAGCAGACGGACATAGTAATACTTCTTTTGCTCTTGGCTTGTTTTGTTTTCTGCAAGAAAAGTGATTAGATAAAGTGTAGTGTGTGTGTACTTTTGACCACGTGATGACCTTGAACAGTGTGTGTGTCTAAACCTAATCAACTGTCCAATGTATGAAAGATCGATGTGATTCATTATGGTGTAGAACTTCTAGTTTTATGATTTAGTAGTGGGAAACCGTACCTTTCACTTTGACTGACGGGTCCAGAAAGCATGCTTCATTAATAACGATAATAAACATGAAAGAACATTTAGGAAGTTTGCAAACTCAAACCCAGGTAGTTCACAATTAATTTACTATTTACATAAATACAGAAAAAAAAACTTTCTAACTCACAAAATAAGTAATAAAGATGTTTTTTGTGCATGGAAAGTTCAGAAAAAAAGCGAAAACCTTTGTGTTTGTAACAAAATCTTGTACAATTTGAGGTTGTTGTGAGTCTTTGTAACCCATAATGCACGTCTGTGAGTGAACTCCAACTCCTTCCCTTAACCTGTTTTCATTTAAACAGCTCATACCAGCAAAAAAAAAAACTCAATCGTTGCCCATGATCGTGCCTTTGTTGTTAGTTAATGCCCTTAATTATCTCTAATTTCGGAAAAAACTATTTCAGGTAATCAGGCCTTAATTAAAAAAAAAAAAAAAACTGTCTGGGAGAAAATGAAGGCTTTTGTTATCTTCATAGAGTCTCATGAGAAACCCTGAACGATGTATATGATGAGCTGGAGGGTCTCGTGATAAATTACAGACCACATTACTTGTGGTAACTTATAGACGCACATTGTAACATGCTGGAGTTTATTTAGCTTTTTAACCAAAGGCTCTGATTTTAACCTGTATATATATACCAAATGCGAGACATATACGGGTGGCCTATCGTGTCTCATGTTCACCTCATTTAAATGAACGCCGTTGAGCCTGTAATGCGAGTGCATGTGGGTGACATCCAGTAATTGCAGCATCATTAAGTTCTGCCTTGTTGCACATTTTTCAAACATTCTCCAAGCCATGAAAGTCTTGGTTCTAACTTACAGCGAATCACACAATACATAGATGTCATAAAGATGGATTATATCAACAAATGTTAACCTTGTATTGTGTTCAAGTCAAACTGGGACCGGTTGAAACGGCATTTTACCGTGGCGTTATTGTGCATGTAAAAAAGTAAAGCACTGATTTTTGTAAACTTGTTGAAGAGATGCATATTTCTGTGGAAAATGTACGACAGTCATCCGACAGCTTACGCGTTACAGGAGCTCGGCCAGGAGTTATTGCCACATCCTCTTGTACAGTGCCGACCTTGCTCCAGGACATTTCAACATGTTTGGGCCATTAATGGAGGCCAGAGTTTCAGATGTGAAGCAGGCAGTCTGATTATGAATTATTATGAAAATAAAAATTTTTACTTGTTGGTATCGAAGCACTAGTGATATGCACATTATTGTAGTAGAGGATTATATAGAGAAATAAAGCTATTTCTTTTTTTTTACTCGCATACATTAAATTTGGTCTGTTATTCTAAGTCCCGGTTTGACTTGAACCCTTTGAAATCTTTGAAACGCCTTTGAACTCTCTCCTGATCACAATTTACCTTGTAGAACTGGGCCGAATGGCTGAAATGTTATACCACAAATACCTAAATATGTTTTTCATGACATATGATACTGTATGTATTAGAACATTTTGTATTGCTTTTGTTAGGGTTGCTGCACACTAGATAAACAGCAGATCCGAAAAATTATTATAGGAAAAAAGCTTTGGAGGAAACTGACTCAAATGTATGTACAATGGAGAGTAGGATTATGAATCATGACTCTTCTACATCAGACTAGTGCAGGCTTTAAATGCATGTTCAGTATGAGCGTATTGTGAATAATCGACTGGAAATTCTTTATGTTTAATCAGCGTTTCCTACTGTATGTATGATTCATATCGCACTTGCACTTGATTTTACTATGAGTGTTTTAAAAGTGTGTCAGGAAAGAAAAACAATGTTTAAGTTAAAACTCTTTATTATTATTATTCTTCATCCATGCCGACACTCATTTGAGGCTCATTTGCAGGCAACATTCTCAGCTTGGGGTATGTTTGACCGTGGGGGCCCTTGCACTTGCCCTTGAGTTTCGCCTCTGTGGGCAACTGTAGTATCAGGTTACGCCTTTTCATTTTAATGAGACACTCTATTACGCTTATATAAGCGACAATGAAACACATAATATAGGTTTTTATTTTAACATGCCGTGTCTGTTTTAACTTATGGCATTATTATTGCTATATCAGTTTTGTGTGTGTTTTTTTTATATCCGGATGGTTTAGTGTCTTGCGGCTTTAACGTTTAAAGTTTTCTCTCTCTCTCTTCAGGCTGCCACAGTCATTTCCTCTTCCATGGTTTCTACTCCTCTCTGCAGCCCTTAGCAATGCCAGGGTGATGTCAGTGTGAGCATCTTGACCTCTGTGACTCCACTTCAGGCACTGTGGTCAGAGGAGACAAATCGAGCTTAACCTACTACGGGCTGAGGGAAACATAGGGCAGGGTGGAGTTGAACAAGGCACGGTGCCATCAGTACCCAGGCACACATGGGCATCTGGGCTGGCGGTTAACAGAAAGCTTAGAGACTAAAGCTTACTGATGTAGAGATATGCTGGTTTTAGCAGCGAGTAAGTAAGCACTAGTTAAGTGCTACTAGTTTGGAATTGTAAGCCTGATTAGAATGGTGTAAAATTTTGATAATCTTTTCAGTAGGTAAATATTAGCCATGTGAACACTTGATCAGATTGTTTCTCTCTTGTTGGATTAAATACATTCTTTCTTTGCATGTTTACCCCACATGGCGTAACAGTAGGTGACCTGATGTTTATCCGGGAGGGAAATTTAGCCTCCATTCCCGATGTGGGAACAGCAGTAAAGCATCTAACCAATCATAGATGAGATTGGATTGAATCCCGCCCCCTCCATTTCTTCATAATAAATAAAATTAAATAAGAAAGTGTTGTACAGCCGACGAAGTGCATAACTGTTAAATTTAAAAATGAATTGCTCATATAACAACCTCAGCAGCAGCCTCATTTCCCTTCTTGTCTGTTCCAACCACTCAGTATTCAGCATCACCAGTACACTAATCACCAGCCTGATCATCTGCACCTCTTTCTCACTGGTTTATGCCTTGAATTAGATGTTTTTATGCTTAAATGATTCCTAGGTCACTGTGCGGATTAAAAAAAAAATCCTGAAAAATTCTGAAACTGATCAGGGACTGAGGGGCAACAAAAGTCCTTCAGGAGGCGTAGAGAGCTATTCATCAAGAGTATACTGTATATATTAAAAAAACAAACAAAAAAAAGAAAGTCTGACTCTTTGGAAGCAAGATATGAAGAACCAAGGGGGTTCAAAACTTTTGCACAGCCCTGTCTCAACCATGTCATTGTCCACATCTCTGGATGTTTTTTTCCCCCCTTCCTGCATCATCCCTTCCTCCACTCAAAGTTCCCTTCCTCCAATTCTGCCGTCCACCTGTTCTCCCTCTCTGCGCCTGTCCATCATGCTTTGCTGCAGGAAGTGCTCCCAGGTTGACCCCCGACCTCAGGCAGCTGGGCTGCATATAAACAGCTCATTTTGTCTGCTTCCTGTTTGGCCTGAACGGGTGCAGCGCCTATTTTTGTCTGTTTATAAGTAGAAACGATGTGTACTGTATGTGTGTGTGTTCGGATGTGCGTTTGTGTGCTCGTGTGTGAGGGTCCGTAATGTTTGTGTGCGGTTGATAGCGAACGCTGCTGCGCATTGTTCTCACTGAAGCAGTGGACCTCATCAAGTGCACATCCCTGGAACGGCTGTATTTCATTTAGGTCGGAAACAGACTCACTCGATTGCAGATGTACGTCCTGGAATAGCCTTAATGCTAATCTTTAACACCACAAACACGGATTATTATAAATGTCGCAAGGACCACAGAGGGTTTTATGAATTCATAGTGCGCTCAGATGTGTGTATGGACATTCATTTTCTAGATACTAGGCCTACTTTCTTACTCAACGTTGTACTTCGTTCAGCTCTGGATTCAATTAGGCGGGTCTGTTTCTTTGCCAGGGATCTCCTTCATTTTGTCTGTCTGTCTGTTTTCTGATCCTAACAGAGATAGTGTCAAACACAATTATGAAAATATGTTGAAGTGATAATCACAAGGAGTCTCCTAGAGCATGGTGACCAAATGCTAATCAAAGGAAATGAAGCCATTAATGGGAGCAAATGTGCTACTGTTAGCATTACCAGGAAAGCCTTTATTTAGGTTGTTTTAAAAAAGACAACAATTTAGGCCTCCGAGTGGCGCAGTGGTAAAGTGCTCGCCCTATCATCCGGAGATCGCTGGTTCGGTTCCCGGGTGATGCTG
>JAQMYL010000039.1:25693518-25704408 GCA_030014365.1 Clarias pachynema
TCCTGGGATAGGCTCCAGGCCCCCGCGACCCTGAATAGAGGATAAAGCGGTATAGAAGATGAATGAATGAATGAATGTTATTTATTTCAGTTAGTAAAATGTTGCCATTTCTCAATGGTCCTATAGGTGGCGCTCTTTTTTTGAAGTCTTAACAAAATAATATTTACAAATGTGGATATTTATGAAATCGCAACACAGATCGAACTTGCAATAAGTGTTTTCTAGTGACTAAACGCATTGCACAATATGTCTTTCCAAATTTTCCATTTGTCCTGAACCTTTTGCATCTTCTGATCTTCTGATTTGTCTTTGCAGGGATCTGAAGAGTAATCTGATCAGCACCATCATGCCAGGAGCTTTTCAGGGTCTAACAGCACTGAGAAAACTGTAAGTTTTGACTGAAATTCTTCATTTTCTTTACTAATCGTGTATAATGATGTATGCAGAGAAAAAAAATGATAGTAATGGAAAGCATGGCCATTGTGAGCTCACACAAGCGGAAGGGATCGTGGTGCCGTCCTCCAAGTGGGAACTTTTTAATGGTGTGTGAGATTCATTTGGTGGCCTCTTGAGCGTCAGAGAGTATGTGTTAATCCTATGCCGTCCCTGATTTGGTGGCAGTTGCTGATTGAAACTTCAATGCACTTTTTTTAGTTTTTAGCCTTTGTTTGTCACATGTACATCTCCTGCTGGACTGGAGATTTGTACAAGACCTTTAAACAATCATATACTTTAACAGTTTTTAATTCTTACAAAGCGACAGGAAACAGTTGCTTAAGACAAATCAGACAACTAGTGTTACTAATAATTAGTAATTAATACTGTTATAATTTATGTTATACTTCTGCTATAAACCGTCATCTCAGCATTTTTTTCAGGTCTGATTTTCTGAAGGCTTTAGCTCTTGGTACTGGAGACACCATTAATAAATGTTAAATAAACCTCTCCTAATGTACAGTTTTGTTCTAAATCCATTTAGGTGGAGTTTTCTGCCATATAAGTCCTTGTATAAGAAAAGATGAAATATTAGACCGAGCACTTTAGTATAAACTTCTGATTTGCCTTGATCTTGTTTGTCTCACTGTTAATAATAATAATAATAATAATCCTGAGAATAAAATCTGTATGGCACAAACTCTCAGACAACTGCTGATGGAACCACAGAAGCCTGCAGAGGATTCTGGGACGGCTCTGGAAATGACCGTACGAATGCTTCTGGCTTCTTGTTGCGTTTTAGAGCGACCGCAAGCTGCAGTCACAGTGTTTGTTCTTTTCTCCAGACACCAATGGGAGTTTATTTTATTCAGAGGAAATAGTTTGGTCAGGAATCTCAAATGGGGCTGCACGGAAACGATGTCACAGATGATAGTGCTTCTTTTAACAGGAAGTGACCGATCCCGAATACCAGTGAAACTCTGAGGTCCTGGGTAAGGCAGGGTTTTCTTCAAGTCATTTAACAGACTCATTACTTTCACTCCCTTTCTTTGCCTCCCTTTTTCCTCTCTTTTGTCAGTGTTGGATCAGCAGGCTTGCCTGAATAAACAGGCAGAGATAGGGGGGCAGGTACCGGACAGATCACTTGAAGTAGTAGCAAACGGACATGAGGACGCGAGGCACAAGTCGACACGAGTGAAAGCAGAGTCTGTGCTATTCTGTACTCTTTAATGGGCTCCTGTCTCGTTTTGTTTGGGTTAGGTTATGATGAGTTTATATTAGCTTGTATATCTCATATATTGCTTTTCTTCCAAGCCTTTTAAAGGCCATTTCCAGTATGTGCTTCCAAGCAACTAACAAACCGAAAAGGTTCCGACCGTAATGGTGACCCCGTGAAGCGCTCGCTCTCGGTTTGGCCGGCTCGCCGTTCTCGATTGCTCAACGTGTATCCCGTTTGTTCCTGTTTACAGTGACCTGTCCAACAACCGGATCGGCTGCCTGACTCCAGATATGTTCCAGGGACTCACCAACCTCACCAAACTGTACGCTGCCGTTCTTTCATAGCGAAATTTATTGATGGTCTGAGACTCTCTGACTGCAGTTAGCCTGGAGCTGTGCAGTTGGGAACGATGTCTACATTCCTGAGGCACTGTGTTTGTGTTTCAGGAACATTTCAGGAAACATCTTCTCGTCGCTGGAACGGAACATCTTCCAGGAGCTTCCCTCGCTCAAGCTGGTGTGAGTAAAAGCGCAGCAGAAATCTAATTAAGATGTTCTCTTGTACAAACACAAATATAAAACCAAAATATTTCTGGTTCTAGATCTGTTTAGTGCTCCAGAAACTCAAAGTGGGTGTGATGTGGGTGTAGATTGTTATTAATTATTTAATATGAGCATAACTTCCAGATATGAGAATTGACACATGGTCTACATGCTGTGTAAATTCTCACTCTGACAGTTCCTCAACCTCAGCTACATCTCTAAAACTAAAACCGATCTCAATCCTGCTTGTGCTGGGTTCATTAGTTGCTTCCATTTGCCAAAACTGAAACCCTGCAGGAAGTTTCGGCTTTCACAGCATTGTGGTCACATTAATTTGGCAACGTTATGGACGTTTTAAGGTTGTTTTTGAAAGTTTGAATTCTTTAATGAAATGTCATCTGAACACCGTCGACTAAAGTTGAACGAATTCCACTAATAAAAGGTTGCAAAAACAACTTTACACAAAACCAAGGGCCTATGGGATTTGATCTCCAGATGGTGTGGTAGGAGCATTGTGTGCTTACCGCTGAGCCACTAGGGAATGTGATATTGATGCTAGTAAATGTGTGTACATAATGAGCACCAAAAAACAAAAATACAAGACAATAGAAATTTACCAAAATGTTACAAAATGTTGAAAAGCAGCTAAAAGGGTAAAAACAAAAAACACTTATCATCTGAGACTGTGGATGTGGTCAGACGTCGTGCGAATGGACGTTTATCAGCATAAAAGCACCAAATAAAAGTTGCAATTCCGTTCTTGTGAATGTTGTATTCGCAATGTTGATTTTGGATCGTTCGCTCATTCTGTCATTCAAAAAACATTGTTGTCCTGAAACTTAACATGAGCGATAAGTCATTACAACTACATTATAACACTCGTGCAAGGTTACGGCTCATTTAAATCTAAATTTAATTTATCTAAAGTATTCTAGGATGACTTCCACCTGAGGAAAAAGAAAAAACGTTCATTTTGTTTCTTTATAAAAACCTCACCTGTGGTAGTATGAAGGTCTGGGTGATGATATGATGATATTACACTGATATTATGATAAATGATGTTACAGTATTTTGTTCTGATGGCGATATTAAAGATTAAAGATAGGAGAAAATTTATTCAGTGATGTACTGTATTGTGACTTTTGTATGGCAATTCAAGAATTGCTGACTGACTGCAAAATTCGATTAAAAAAATATGAGATGGTAAAAATTTGCTGTTCTTCTATAATCCTACAGGTGGTGCACTCTAAACTAGTCACACAATGGCAGGTAGCACAGCATTTCCTATATATGCTACAAGCCAATTATTTGCAAAATTTAAAAAAAAATTGGAACACAATCTAATACAGTAAGTCACCTACATACAAACATTCGAGTTACGAACTTCTAAAAATACGAACACGTGTTCCCGCATGTTCAGTTGCGCAAGTTAGATCACATGTCCGGCCTATACTGTCATGTGCGTTCAGCGCGTATCCCAGGATGTCCGGTGTTATGCGCAAAATCCACCCTCCTGCCACTGATTGCCCCCATCACACAATCGCTATGTTTTAAACAATGCGATGGTGTTTCTTTATGATGGTGTTCAGTAACCGAGCGTAGGGAAAGGAACACAGTCGCTAACGCGTTTGAATGAAAAGGTACTTTGATTTGAAGATAGCGATTGTGTTATGGAGGCAATCCGTGGCAGGGGGGGTATTTTGAAGCATAACGCCTGAAGCAAGCGTAAAAGCAGAAAAGCAACAACTAAGAAAACACCGAGCAATAACGATGGAGACCAAAGTGAAAATAATTCACTTTATTTGAATGGAGCGAAGTGAAAAGATGGCATACGTTCATGAATGTTTCAACCATCGGCACGATTCTAAACAACACTGTACTGTAATACTGTATACCGTGTTTAGCCAATTGTGTTAGTATCCTAGTACCTACGTAGACAGTGTTTGTTGGACTTACGAACAAATTCGACTTACAAACGAGTTTTGGGAACAGAACTCATTTGTATGTAGGAGACTTACAGTTTAAGAATCGAGATATTTATAAAATCGTGATACGTATAGAATCACAATACAAATCTGCACTGGGGCATGATGGTATCTTATTGATTCCCCTTCCTTTTTTTTGTGTTTTTTTTAATTGCAAACTATCTAAAAGCAGCAAAAGTACTAAATTTTTTTTGCATTTTTAAAACTTTTATTTAACTGTTTAACTTTTATTTTGTTTAATTTTTTATTTTTTTATAATTGTATTATATTAATTTTTTTTCGTGTTAGTAACTTTTTCAAATAATAAGCTTAAATTTTTTATATGTTACGTCTGTTATAACTGTAATAGTCTGTTTTTGCACATATTAAATTATGTATTATATACCTGTTTTTTTTTGTATTGTATTGCTGGGTAATTGTTCATAAACCTGGATTTAACATGATACAGATCGTATATATAGCAGGAATTATATCAAGATTCATATATTTTTGTCATATCGCCCACTAGTAGTAGTATGGCAGTACAACCCTTGCACGTGTGTGTGTGTGTCAGTGTGATGATATCAATCCCCATCTGAGGTTAAATCTTTGTAAGTGGAAGGCTTGATTTTCGTCAGGTATGCCGAGTTAAATCCTATAATGTTGGTCATGTAGGATATGATAGATATCAAGCTTAATCTTTTGGCGGTTTTTACAGTGAAAGCAGAGACTCAAGGACCACAGACATGATATATTATTCTATAACCCCTCTCTTAGTCGGGAGGTCACCAGGGAACAATGAAGAATTTATTTATCTAGCATGTGTGCAGAAGAGTATGTATTTATGACCCTTTATATTTACGTCATAAGTCGTATTTTATTATTGAACCTTGTGATCTGTTTATTATTGCACGTCCCCGTGAGCCACTTTTAGTTTTATTTTGCGAAATATTTTTTAAACAGCCATATATTTTATTAATATCTGAGTCATTAGAATGAATATGAGAATACTATTCACGGAGTATTTTTGGAGGGGATAAAAAGCTCCTGATGATGGATGCTCCTGATGAGATCTCTGCAATATTAAATATAAAAAGGTTAAAAAGTCATTTTTCTGTTCAACAGATCCTAAAACAAATATTGACTGTATAAAGGATTAAGTTGCTTTTTCTACCCCATTAGGAACTTTGACTCCGAGTTCCTGTCATGTGACTGCGCCCTCCAGTGGGTGCCGGGTTTCTTCCGCACGAGCTCAGCCAGACTCGGAGATGAGACGTCCTGCACGTACCCTCGAAGGTTCGAGAACAAGCCGCTGCGAGAACTGATAGAGAGCGACCTGACCTGTGGTGAGAAACGCCATCCACATATTTCACGTTAAGATTGTTAACAGATCTGAAGATGACTGGAAAACAGAGGAAGTGTCAATTCACAGAAATTCCGTTGCCACTTTGAATAATTGTTTTCTTAGGAACGCTGAACTCCCTCGGTCTGGGTCGTATCCTTGCCGGAGCTCAGTTTAAAATCCCGCTCGCTCATTTTCCATAGCCGTCATTCCGTGCACATCTTCTGCCACTGGGGAACTGATTCAGTTTCTCCGTTGCTTTTTGTCAGCCCGCATGTGATCTTTCTGTTGATCTTTATGGTTTTTGTTTTTTGTCCCTTTTTTTTTCATGGGGTCTGAGACCAGACTCCCTCCTGTTGTTATAATATCACCTCATGTCACCATTCCTTCCTTCTGCAATGTATAAAACATATTTGCATTGGCGAGCAGCAGATGGAGATGAATGCCTCCGAGTAATTCCGCTGTGGTTTCAGTGTTGTGAAAAAAAAAGCCCTGAAAGCCACTAAACATCTCCGATTCAGCCAGGCTCTTTCACAATCATCCCAAGGCGGATGAGCTATAATAGAGCATCAAAACACCCAAGGAAAATGATCAAGGAATTTTTTTGTTCACCGCTTTTTCTCAGGAAAGAAAAAATTGTAGGCAATTTCCCCTCAGCTATTACCTAAAGGGAATAAATAAACTGGCCTGACTTGTAAGTTTTTAGATCACTGGCAAATATATTATATTTATATTTCCTGGATAAAGTACAAACTATATCTCTATTCATGAAAAACTTTATTGCTGAATTTTCCAGAAGGCCCCTTGGAGCTGCACACTCTGTTTCTGCTGCCCTCTCTGCGCCAAGTCGTGTTTAAGGGAGACAGGTTGCCTTTCCACTGTACTGCTGCCCGGGTGGACAAAATCACGGCCGTGCACTGGCGCCACAAAGGCCGAAGTGTCAGGAACAACCCTGAGAGTGGCGTTATTCTAGAGGAGAGTGTTCTACATGACTGCACTGTCATCACCAGGTATCCATACAGCGCGATTTAATTAAATTGATCAACACAACTTTACGTACCGTAAGGCATCTCTTTTTTTCTTGTTGTTGTTTTTTTAATACAGTGAGCTGATCTTGTCGAATGTTCACGTCGATGCGAGCGGCGAGTGGGAGTGTGTGGTGACGACGGGACGAGGGAATGTCTCGCGTAGCGTGGAGATCGTTGTTCTGGAAAACAGCGCCACATTCTGCCCTGAGCAAAGAGTGTCCAATAATAGAGGAGAGTTCAGGTGAGGTTGAAACACGCCTACGCCAAAGTATGATCACTCTTCTAATGAACTATTATTAGGATTAATGTCTAAAAGGAGCTCTGACATGCTATTCTATAGGTGGCCAAGAACCTTAGCTGGAATTACTTCATATCAGTACTGCCTGCAGCTGCGTTATCCATCCTTGGCTGGAGGGGGTGCTGTTGATCAGAAGAGAGCGTCTCGGCACTGCGATCGCTCCGGGCGCTGGCAGGAAGGAGACTACTCACAGTGCCTCTACACCAATGACATCACTAATGTCCTTCATACATTCATGCTGGTAGGTTATCAACGACGTGGTTTATAAATTTCTTCAGTGCTGCACAATTAATCAAAATCGCCCTCAGCATCAATAGGCGATTCATATCAACCTCAGGAGTATTACAAATAGAAAAGAAATGCAATAAAACAGGAATGGTGTTTGCAAACAAGGCCATGTGTGCTAAGAAGGTGAAAGGACCAAGCATGGATCCTTGAGGTACACCAGTTGCAGTAGAATCAGGTGGTTCTTTTTCTCAGTAAAAACTTGCTGGTGGTTTTGCCAAAAAAAAGGTGAAAAAGTAAAAATATGTACACTTGGAGTGTTACTCTTCTGTGAAAGGAAAGAAAGAGACTACAATTTTAGTGTACTTTATTTTTTGCTTAGTTTAACTTTTACTTTAGACTTTATCTCTGAATTCTGACTGTAATCTCAACTTTTTTTCAATGAGAATTCTGATTTCCTTTTTTTCTGATGACCTTCGAATGTACCAGAAAGCATCTTGAATCAGACTAAATGCTACATAAAGTAAAAATAATAAAAAATCTTTGTGTTCTAGATGCCCATCAATGCCTCCAATGCCGTGACATTGGCACACCAGGTGAGGACATACACATTGGAGGCAGCAGGCTTCACAGACACCGTGGATGTTTTCTACGTCTCACAGATGATGGATAAATTCCACAATTATCTCGATCAGTCTCGTGAGGTTAGTAAAGTTCCCAGTTTCCAGCATGTGACAGATATACTGCCGAATCTCTTATGGCTCAGTCTAAGGGTTATTAAGTCTTAATGTACTCTTTGGTGTTTCAGCTGTCAGAAGTGCTGGTGGAGATGGGCAGTAACCTGATGCAAGTGGATGATAAGATCTTGTTTCAGGCTCAGAAGGATCAGAAAGCATGCAGCACTGTGGTCTGCTCTCTGGAGACCTTAGCATGGCCACAGCTTCACCCGAATGCCCAGGATCTCTCCATGGTAGGTGGTACGCTAGGATTCACATGAAGTTTCTGGGAATGCAGTGTATCTGTAAAGGAAATAGTCATTGAGTTTATCCTCCCAGAATGCACTGCTGTGCGGCCTTAGGGCCAATTCACGCTAGTAGAACAATCGTAGCATTCATAAGCGACGAGCATGGGTCATGGCTTGACATATTAGGCTTGTTCCAGGGCAAATACTGCCGTAATAAGATAATGAGTCTAGTCACATCATAGAGAAGAAATAATGTTTAGAATGACATTGCATGAAATAAGGGTTTGTGCAAAAATGTATTTCAATGTTTTCTCACAGATATCTCAGAACATCGTGATGGAAGCTCACTTGATACGCCCCGCCCACTTCACTGGCATGACCTGCACCGCCTATGAGAGACATGATAGCTCTAGTGCCAGCGGCTTGGCCGTGATCGAATCCACCCAGGAGCAGCACTTACGCTTCCGCTGCACGACAGGAGCGCACAACATGTCTTTAAGCGCTTTCCCTTTAAAGGTGAGACAGAAGTAAAAATACAACTTTCGAAATCCTGGAGCGTAGCTCTGTCTTAATACTCATTTCCTTCTTTTTCTTTTTCTTTTGTTTTTAAATAGAATGCTGTAGCACTTGCGTCGGTCTCTTTGCCGCCGTCCCTGTTTCCTCCAAACGCCCCCGCGGACTGTAAACTGCAGTTCGTAGCTTTCCGTACCGGAGGATTCTTCCCGTTTATCGGAAACTTAAGCAGCGGAGCTCGTAGGAGGAGAGTGAACACGCCGGTTATCTACGTAGGCCTCGGTGAGCAACCTGGAATTTTTTTTGCACAGTGATGAAAAAGTCATAATAATAACTTAACAACTGAAATCCTGTGAAACTGGTACATCACAAGTCGTTAAATTGTGTAAATGAGGAAACCTGGAGGGAAAAAAAACACTCAGTGATGCTTAAAATCTAGCTGACATTAGTACTACCAATGCAACACCTCAGATGACCCAGAAATCACATCCTGTTATTTGCACTCTCGTAGACGGATGCACCATGTGGAACCAGTCAGCTCCCATCATCGTATCTCTGCGACACACGTCATCGGGTAACGACCCGGTGGCTGCACACTGGAGTCTCCACGACCTGAAGCATAACGGGAGTTGGAGTACAGACGGCTGCCAGTTAGTGCACAGTGATGCTAGCATATCGACGCTACGCTGTACCGTACTCAGTAACTACGCAGTGCTACAGGTAGGTAGAGCCAAAAGTACTGTACGGTTCTATTGTTTAACCGTATAGCAGCAAAAAAATACCAGTTTTTATGTTGTAATAATGCAAAAGCAGCAATGCACAACTTTTTTCCTGCAGTAAATCCTGTCTATCTAATGAGCCGCTCTGGCCTGTCTGCGAGAGACTCATTCCTTTAAATAGGGAGGACACATCTCCCATTACTAACAGATATTTAACACTACATACCTCTTATCCTGACACCAGGCGAGGGGTATTATATCTGACCTGGCTTTTGCATGTCTCTGGAAAGCTGCCTGACGTTGATTGAGTGAATCTTTAATCGTGGCTGCGTGCTTCTTGGCACCGACTCTGCCTTTCTGAGCATTTATGTCATATCTCAGGACGTTTGAGTTCAATTAGAGCTTACGTTTCATATAAACTTTGGCGAGGCAGCGGTTCAGGAACGCAGCCGTAGAGACGTTAATGCAATTAGTCCCTTGATGTGAAGGCATAGTATGTGGCTTTTGTAATGCTTCTCTCTCTCCACACGCACACACACACTTTCTCTGTTCCAGGAGGTGCCAGAATTCCCAGGCCTGCCTTCTGGTCTGGTGGAAGTGCTCCACCCGGTGGTGTACACCTGCACTGCAGTGCTCCTCCTGTGCCTCTTCACCATCATCTTTACATACATTCTCCACCACAGGTAGTGACACATTAAGGCTGAATTGATTCGTTTAGTGCTTACACACTCCGATTACAGCGTGTGACATGAGGAAGTCCATCTCCAAATTAAAAAAAAAAATCATTCTCTATTCTTTTATGTCCTTAGCTCTATTCGAATCACTAGGAAAAGCTGGCACACTCTACTCAACACCTGTTTTCACATCGCCATGACGACTGCGGTGTTTGCCGGCGGCATTACTTTAACTAGCCACAAAATTGCATGTCAAACGGTAAGGATCCTAAATTGTCCAAGTGTCATGTAAAACATGAGCGCAAGGGTTTATAGTACAAGATTAAAACTGTTTTGTCATGTTATGTGTGTGTGTGTGTTAGGTGGGCATTGTTCTCCACTATTCTTCATTGTCCACTTTGTTATGGATCGGCGTCAGCGCACGGGTGCTCTATAAAGAAGCCTTGTGGAGGTCTCCACGGCAACCAGATGGTGAGGGTGCAGTGGTGCCCACTCAGCGGCCCATGCTCAGGTCAGTGACGTCATCTGAGTGACACTAGAACATGGTAACTTGTTGCACTGTGCCCCAAACACTTTTTTTTTTTATTTGTATACATTCATACAGTATTATATCATATGAGAGGTGTTGCTTTACAATGCACTTTGTCTATCTGTAGACGAGTTTTCATATTCCCTCACTGAAAAAGGTTTTAGGCCTCCGAGTGGCGCAGTGGTAAAGTGCTCGCCCTATCATCCGGAGATCGCTGGTTCGGTTGATGCTGTAACCTCTTGCAGCCGGAGGTCTAGAGAGAGCTCAGAGGGGAGGGATGAGAGGTACTTCGTGCTCCCACATTAATCACGGCTCTACAGCCAATCAGGGGCGTCTGTAAGCTCACGCAAGTGGAAGGAGAGGATAGCGCTGTCCTCTGAGTGTGTTACGCCGCCCCCAACGGTGCGTGAGTGAGCAGTTCGAAAAGATGCGGTCGGC
>JAQMYL010000039.1:25721291-25733752 GCA_030014365.1 Clarias pachynema
ACACACACACACACACACACACACACACACACACACACACACACACACACACACACACACACACACACAGTATTAAATTCTGCTTCTCCTTTATCCTGGCACTTGCTGGTGTCGAGTTACTGTCCCACTTCACTGTAATGTTGATACACAGCATTGCTGTCCATCCTGTCCTTTTGTCCCTCGGCATAAAGCTACACCGTTGACGGTGCCATGAGGACGGATGCACTTGTTTATGCCCTAACATTAATCTATAAGACTATTACTGTATTTGCGTATCGGGTTCGTTCAGGCCTTGTACGTATTTAACCGTGAATGCTTCCGACCCGAGGACGAGTCTAGAGTTACGTCCTGCCTTCACGTTGTGAATAATTTATTCTCCCGTTCTTGAATCCGTAAGATTCTGACCAACTGTTGCTAAATATATTGCTAAATATCGTCTCACGCCCTTGGTTGAGAAACGAGCTTTAAAAGAAAAAGAGATGACGGAACAGGTCGAACGAGATCCAGGAGTGTTTCCTCTGTAAACGTGGGTCGGCACATGGTAAGGACACCGCGGTACCCGTATGAAACTATGACGTCATGGTTCCTGTAATTCTTACAAATGAAATGTCAGCGCCGTTCCCGAGGCAGGGTTGTATTTCCCTACATGGAGCAGCACTGTTTGTCTTGGCTGAGTTGTTGGCAGCCTGATAAGGCGTTCGTCTGTTTGTTTGTTTTTGTCATTTGCCCTCCGCATGAAGAGTCTGAGCTCTTGGTCGCCGCTATCAAAGCCGTTACGAATCCTCCAGTGTAAAAAGCGAGAACATATTTTTCTCATTTTCATGAGACTTTAAATAATGTCCTGCTGTACCGTCCTTACTTTACTCAAAGTGAAAGGTGTAGTAGCCCATCGTGCGAGGTCGGTTCGGGTCAGCAGGCACTCGGTCG
The DNA here is from genome assembly GCA_030014365.1 of Clarias pachynema. Lineage (NCBI taxonomy): Eukaryota > Metazoa > Chordata > Actinopteri > Siluriformes > Clariidae > Clarias > Clarias pachynema. The sequence continues at coordinate 25,722,219 of JAQMYL010000039.1, forward strand.
GTTATCAGAGATAATCTGCCTCGAGTAACTCTGGCATTTTTAATCAAGGTTTTAACGCTGAGGTGCGTCACAGACTTGGAGTACGGACTCGGATCTGAGGAATGTTGTTGAACACGGTCTCTTCATTAAAGACGAGATTACATTCTTTCGTCTTAACCTTCACAGAAGGAGTGTGTCCTCACGGGTCGCTGGTTTGTTTCCACCGGCTACAGTGCGTCACGCACACAGGCTTTTCCACCTCAGCTGACTTTCTGTGCTCTTGTTAACCCTTATTTAACTTCACCTCAGGGTTTATTCTCCTCGTGGACTAAAGGACAAAATAAAAAGTGAAATCTATAGGTGTCGCTCGTGGTAATGCTTATTTGAAATTTTGGAACTTTTAAGGAAGTTCTCAAGATGTATACATTTTTAAAAATAATTTAGAAAGATTTGAATGTGGACTCAGTGTGGTGATACATGAATCGCTACATAAAAGAATCATAATGCACGACTGCATCAATCTTTTCCCTTCCCGCTTGGCAATGTGTGAATAGTTTAGAGCACCCCCTGTAGGATTATAGAGGAACAGCAACATTTTACCACCTTAAATGCAAACCTACAGAATATTAAATATTTTTTCAAAATCTATATTGGAGTTAGTGTGGCAATAAATAAATTGCCACATAAAAGAATCGCAATACATCACTAATTCTGTAAACTTTATTTTTACATTTTTTTTTCTCCATCTCTTGTATATACAAGTATTATTTTTAGATGAATCAACATACAGACATATTCTGTTCAGTCTAACACACTGACTTTACAGTTCACTGCTTGAAAGAGAAATCACTCACCCGAGTGAGCTGCCTGCCTGGCATGATCGCTAACAGAAGTCGAATGTCCAGTTTATGGCGAATGGGATGAAGTCAGAAATTAATCAGCCATGACCGATCATGTTGGATAAAACCGAGTGCATGAGTGGCGTTTTTATGTTGTTCCATTACCCAGGGTGGTGCACATTTAAAAAGCCTCAGTTTGGCATTTTTTCCAAACTCTGCGAGCGAATTAGTCCAGAGACACATTCATTACACTCGCTTACACCACGTGCACAAATTGGCCTCGGAACGCACACATTAGAAGACCGAGATACATGCTGTAGCAGATCACATTTATAAAATCAGGATATTAATCGAATCACCCCCACATTTCGATATTGTGATATTATTGTACTGTATCTGGTGGTTATTTCTGTCCCTACTGCTTCACTCCTTCAGTCCTCTCCTTCATGCCAGTGCTTTGGCCTGAATCAATCCAGTTCTAGTACCGTCACTGTGACCTTAAAGGATATATCAGGAAAAAACGTGCTTACTCTGAAGGAATATCGCTCGTGGTACTATGGATGTGCACATGGCTGTTTGTTGGAATCAGTTTCCTCCCTCCATGTTCAGCTGACTTGGGGTGTGGGGGGAGTCACGGTGTGGCTTCCCGGCATTGCTGTATCTCATCATCCCACAGTTAATGTGTTTTATCACATCTGTGTGTGTGTGTGTGTGTGTGTGGGTGGATAAAGGCATGTTATTCTACACTGAACAGCCTCTACCGGACAATCGTATCTGCTGGCCGAGCTAATTCCCGCGCTGACGACAGAAAGCAGGTGCTGATAAAGCACCAAAACAGCTTTGTCTTTCCTTTTTTCTTTAAAAACATGCCGTTCATGACCTGGGGTTTGGCAACTTGATCAAATCCACTAAAAATAGTGCTAATTAAAGAAGATTAAATTTAACAACTTTTTTTGTTTTCAGTTGGTACAAGCTGCTGGATAAGAGCGGCAAGGCGGACAAGGACAGAGGCGAGGTTCTCCTCGACATCCAGTTCATGCGGAACAACATGACAGCCAGCATGTTCGATCTCTCCATGCCGGACAAGCCACGGTCCCGTCTCTCCAAGTTCAAAGACAAGGTCCGGGGCAAGAAGAAGGACGGAATCTCCGACACCACGTCCGCAATCGTCCCATCCTCGGTCGGGCAGATTCTGACCGACAGCGAGGGGGAGGAAGAGCAAAGCATAGACTCTCCAAAGCTGAAGAAGTCGTCCAAATTTAAGGGTCTTTTTGGATCGAAGACGAATCTCCACAGAGGCGTGTCTCAGTCCATGTCCACCCTCGGGTCGCTGCCCGAGAAGAACAGCTCGGTGAGCAGCAGCCGGTCATCGGGCCTCAATGAAGAGCTTCCTGAAAGTAAAGATGGTACGTGGTATATGTTGATTTATTTTTATTTTGTAGTTGTGATTGACACTGCAGGTTCAGGGTTCTGTATTACGTGGCGTTAAATAAAAAAATAGTTTTTTGTTTGTTTCTCGCGCAGCCAAAACCAAGCTGAAGTTACCAGGCCACAAGAGAAACGTTAGCACAGACAGCAGGATATCTCTAGGCCCTTTCGCCCTGCTAAGTCGCCCCAAACAGAGCACTCCTGACCAGGGCGGCGTGTGCATCAACGGCAGTCACGTTTACGCCGAGGATGAAGAACCCAAACAGAGTGGCTCTGTGAAAGATCCCGCCGAAGACGTGAGGAGAAACCACGAGCGAAACGCTTCTGCTAGCTCCACCGACTCTTTCAAGAGCCTCAGCATTCCCAGTTACAAGCCCGACTCGGAAAAGGAATTCCAGCTCCAACAGCGCCCTCGTGAGGACGAGGAGAAGAAGCACAAGGTTTTGGACGAGCAGCAAGACGAGATCCGGAGGAAACTCGAGGAAGAGGAACGGAAGATGCAGCAGGAACGAGAGAGGAAGCGGCTCGAGGAAGAGGAAGAGCAAAGGAAGAGGCGTGAAGAAGAAACGAGGAAAGTGGACGAACAGAAACGTCAAGAGGAGTCCAGAGTGACCGAGAGGCTTAGTTCTCTGTTCGGGCTGGGGCGGAAGAAAGAGGAGCAAACCGCTCCAGCTGTGACGAGTCCCAAACCACCCGACTCCGCGAACCCGTTTGAGGAAATCCCGCTCGGCTCAGACAGTCCGAATGTTCTCCCGAGGAAGAAGCCGACAGAACCACAGACGGAGGTGCGGACTGCATTTGCCCCGATGCCACCCTCCAGCGGATTTCCATCTCGTACAGCCAAGGTTTCTGCAGTTAAACCAAGGTGAGGATTTTGTCTATTTTTTTATTTGTATTGTTAGTCGTTTAGCGTGTTCTTCAGGGCTCCTTACAGACATGCAGAGAGCACAATGATGCACAGCACCTACTGTAGAGCTCGTCTTTTTAAATGGTAGACTTGACAATGTGAAGGTTCTTTTGTTCAAGCTGTGTTCGTGGATGAAGAGGAAAAGGTAAGTTGAGCCGTCTGCCCTTCAGTCAGCAGCTTGACTCGGACGCTTTATCTCAGAAAAGTGATCTGTAATTGAACTCCTCCAGTATGTCTACTTGAGCTCTGCCATCTTTTAGAAAATCAACTTCTAAACTACAATTGAACAGTTGAAAGGAACATGACTGGTGTTTTTTTTTTTTTTTTTAAATACATCTTATGACTGAAGACTGAAATACGAACATCATTATGTGCTTTAGCATTTAAAGGTCCAGAATTTTACAGTTTCGTTAACCACTCAATACAGGAGTCAGAGCCACCCTTCACCCCCCCCCCCCCCCTCCAACAGTGGAGCTTTCAGTGCTTCAAATTCAACTTTATTTGTCATTTACGCAACCATACACTGTATGATACGCAGTGGAAAGCTTGTCCAACTTTCTGTGATATAAAAAGAAGAAAGATTCCTCCGAGTGAGAGGACAATTAAATTGAAATAGAAAATTTCCCAATGAAAGTAATATAAGAATAAGAATTTAAAAAAGTATCAAAATAAATAATTTTTCAGAAGTTACCAAAAATAAATTGAATTTAAATAGAAGGCTTTAAACTATGCAGGATTTACAATAAGAAATGATGAACACTGAAAGTGTAGGAATAGAGAAGTGTAAAAGCCACTCTGTCAGCTTAAGCTGAAACATCCCTCATGGTTTTATACCTTCATTTCACTCCTCCTCCAAATGCGCCTTTTCTGTGTCTAGATAAACAATCTGCTCCTGAGCTACACCCCTCCAGAGAACAGCAGAGCTGAGCAACAAGCTGGCTTAGGGCATCACCTTATATGAGGTCACAACAGGGGAAAATCAAATTGGGTTGTTCAAACCAAAAAAAGTAATTTTTAAAATAATAGGTGCCCTTTAATGGTTTTGAAATTTTTTTACATATGAAAGACAAACATTTCTGAAACTGTTCTTCAGTTTCTCTAAAGGATAAAATCATTTTCAGTTTAATATGGTTATGAATCCGTAATAGCCGATTGCTTAATGCGGTGATGCCCAGAAAATACTTAATTTAAATTAAATCTGGAACAAAATCAAGAAAGTAAGCAAAGCTGTTTAAAAACATTGCTGAAAAAGTTTCACACTGTGATGGTCTACACAAGGGCCAACCTCCGGTTCTGAAGAACAAGTTCAAGGAGGAAGTGCCAAAACATGCAGTACCACAAATGACTGTGAGCTCCAAAAGTGAGTCAGTCGATATACTGTAGAGCTCAATATTAAAATGTCCAACTTTACAACAGAAATGAACATGATTGCAGTCTCGTACCAAAAAAAGAAATCAGTTTTGTTCTCCATAGCTAGTTTTACAATTCGTGACACCTGTACAGGGGGGTGGATTTTACTGTATGTAGCTCAGTTAAAATTACATCAAGCTATAAAATTATACATAATTAGGGGTGTGGATGAGTTGAGTGACAGCCGCATTGTGGGTGTTAGACTGCTTACTGTCTGATATGAGTCACTTTATCTAACCAGGTAACTGGAATCTTTGTAGTTGACACGGGACGACGTGTAGGGTATGGATGACTGGAGTTCAATCAAATGCATAGTAATGTTGGAATAGAAATTAACATTAGCCACCGTAGCATGGATTGACCAGGCTTTAGGAGGGTTCAGCTCATGCCAAGGTGGCAACGATCAGAGCTCGCACTGTTGAGCTTCGAAACCGCTCTTCAGAAAACCAAAAAATACCATCCTAATATACTCTCTATTTCTTTCCCTGATTTTAAAGTTTAGTTTAATTAATATTAAGATTACGTCTACGTACGAACTAATGTTAGAGCCAACCTAATCGAATCCATCGTCCTAAATGTGCAAGTGTGTCACTTTCTTGACTTCCACCTCAGTTTGCTTTAAGTATCAGAATATCATTGCTCACCTCAGTGCAGGTCTCCACTTCAAACATTTGCTTTTTATTTCTTTTAATTATAGCTTAGTCTGTTCCTAACAGCTGTTTCTGTATAATGAATTTCCAGTGAAGGTACAGGAACCTCTCAGCCAAGGCAAGCCACATGCTTTTTTTTCTTCTTCTTCTCCTGTAGCTAATTATAGCATCTGAACACCTTGTCTTTCCTCCTTGCCGCTCTTTTTTTCTTGGAATCACTCTTCTCTTGATTATTGGTATAATAACTTTTGATTTTGATTTTTTTGGCTCTGCAGCATACTCATGGGCTTTGGCCTTTCCTTGCTAACCCTCCCACCAAAACCTAGACCTGAATACATAATAAAGGATTGGTTATCTTTAACCTGACTAGGACCCATACGACCAGTTTGGTAGAGACACTCTGATTGGTCAGTTGGGAGGGAATGTGGTCTGGTATGTTAACTGAGGTGCTTAGGTATGGAGAAGAACAGGTTGTGGATGGGTAATGTGACTTTAGAAACTCTCAGTCGTGCAATGTGTTAGCCTGCGAGTACACAAAGTCGTAGCTCTTGTTGTCTTGAAGGCTTCTCAGCTTGGACCGTATAAGAATGTATTTGCATTTGGTGCTTTTTCCTTAATTGGTGAGTAATTTTGCTGCAAATTGTGGTTGTCTATTAGTGATTCAGCAACTGGGCTACAGATTTGCCAGAACTGGTTTTGGTAGGATAGATAGTTAATGTATTTAACTGCGTCAACTCCTATAAAATGTAGATAAACAAAAGAGCTATATTATCTTGATGCTCCTCTATGGGTTGAGGTAATTAATTAGATATGATAAAAGTAAAATGAAAAACATTCCCAGAACTACTTATTCACTATCATGATTGCGGTGTACTGCGTGTGTACTGTAGACTGAAATACAATACTTTCATGTGTATAGCATTTAATTTCCGTCACCAGATAGACTTAGAAAATAAGTAGGCGTTATGACTACACTTATTAGTATGTGACCCATGTTGCACAAGTGTCTTACAAGAGATACCACCATGTGGTTATTGTATTGGATTGTTTAGAAGTAAAGGTTAGCTAGAGATCCGGGACCGAAATAATTTTTTGTTCTTGCTCCTTGGCAGATTGATTCTCAATCAGAAGCCTGAAACAGATAATACCGATTCCCTTGCCTCCCCTGTCCCCTCAGACACACACAACCCTATTCCCGTCTCTGCTTTTTCCCCTCAACCATCACCTTCTAGTGATCCCTTTGAGTCTTTCGATATGTTCTCTAACCTTCACTCCTCTATGGCACCTCCTAAAGTCCAGAGAACTTATTCAGGTGGTGAGAATACCACTAGCCCGTTTGAGAAAAAGTACAAAGCCCCACAGCCACCGGGCTATCCTGAGGATTCTTTCAAAACTGAAAAGTCCAACCAGAAAAATGGAGTACAGGTTAATTCACCAACTTCTGATAAGAGTCAAAGACCTTCGCTTCCTCTTCCTGACTATGAAGCCCTTTTTCCCAAGAAGAGGCACGGCATAATGGCTGACACGCGTTGGGAAAACATCATTGCTGAAGTGAACCAGAGACAGATGATTTCTGAGGATGTTGAAGAAGAAATGAGCGTAGACACTCCTGATAATCCCACGTCAAACGAATCATCCGTTTTAAAAGAAAGAAGTATGAACCAGCGTGACAGAGATAATCAGGTCCTGTCTTCTAGCTCAATTAAGGGGATGGAGCCTAAACGGGCTCTAATTCCGTCCAAACCAGCCAATTTATCAACACCAAAGCCGCAGTTTGTGGCCAATTTTGAACAAGGCAGTACCCGTGAAGGATTATATTCGGTACACGGTGAAAAATCCAAAACAGATTTGGAAAGAAACCCAGGACCACCAGTCCAGAGTCGGCAAGAGGCTCAGACAAATATGAAAACTTTAAACCTCGTTCCTGACCCTACGCCGAGTCAAATTTCAGAACTGAAAAAGGAAAAACCAACACCGATAGCAAGGACTATGAAAAATTCAACTGGTTCAGCAGATTCAGACCGTGATGATACTGCAGTGTTGCCTCTTGCCAAACCTAGGCAAGGAGGTCCAAATAAAGAACCTGCCCGACAAGTTCAACCAGAGCAGAGTATTCCTGCTCGTACATCCTCAGCACATTCTCCGGTGGAAAGAAACAAAGAAGGTTCTATCACCTCGAAGAGTCTGAGGGAGAATTCAGACTTTGAAGAAGAAAAACCTACCCCTGTAAATAATATTAATACACCTGTTGGCAAACCAAAAGAACAACCCCTTGTGAATGTCCCAAGTGCACCTGGGAACCAAATGACTGAATTTGATCCTTTCCCAATGGATAAGCTAATCTCTCATGATCCCTGGGCTTTCCCAGAAATGACCAGGGATAAAGATGACTTTTTTACTGGTGGTCTAAAGAAAGGAAAAAAGCCTGAAGATAAGAAATTATCCCCAGATGACTTTGATAACATATTTGGATCCGTTGCATCAAAAAATGAAATGGATCCATTTTTTGTATCCAAAAATGAAGCGGATCTTTTCTTTGAACCCCGTTTGGAACCTATCGAAAGATCAAATAACACAAGCACTACTTCCCCGAAGGTAATCTCACAAAAGAAAAAGCTAGCGGCTCCGCCCCCTAAGAAGTCTGTAACGGGGAAAGATACCACTGACGGACTAGTTCTTCAAGAGCCTGATGATGATGAAATAACTGTTACTAGTCTTTCTGTAAGAAAGCGTGGTGAAAGCGCATCAAAAGTGCATTTAGATCCATTTACGTCCCAGTCTTCAGCTGTACCAGAACTCTTATCTGGAAGTGCTTCTGGGGGCAAAAACGCACTCCGTGCCTGGGTATCACCCTCTGAGGTTCAGTCCGGTATCTTACAGAGCAGTGGAGGTGCTGGGGTATTGAGCTCTCGCAGGTGAGAATAACCTACAACTCCCCAACACCACTCTACACAATTAGAAAAACAACAACAAAAAATCAACTAGTACTAACAACACTTGGAATCCTCTTGGCCGCCTTGTTTCTGAGGTGCCTTTCTCAATCTCTCTATAGATTTCTGTCTGATCTTCAAGCTGAGAGTTCTCGATGATTGATTGATTGATTGATTTGATTGATTGGATGCAATCTGTTTCAAACTAAAGAATGGTTTCTAAAACCACGTGATTAAGCCTGATTCCGAATGCACCTTTGTTGGTAGACTAGTCTTTACCTGTCCAGGAAACCTGTGATGATTCTGATTGATGTTGGGTTGTCTCCTACTCAAATTGTGATGGATCTTTTGGTGGCCATACAATCTACGCATGAATACTCCGCCAGTGTACTTGTATTTTTAATATAATCAATTTCTGATTGGATCGAACACTTTGTTTGAATCTCTTGGGTGTGGTTAATAGTTCCATGGAAGTCTCTTAATAGAAAAAGAACTAACTCATTTCTTCTGGTTACTTTTCTTGGCTGCCTATGGTATAGAACTTTTAATTCAGTTCTAATTATTTGTTCAGGGTTTTTTTTTTTCCTTCACTAACTTGAATGTTTAAAGAAACGCTTCCAAGCACTCTGATATAATATAAAATAAATACATGTGTATTTTTATAGATGTGGAATTATTGGATAAGCCTCGACGGTTTCATCACTAAAGTTCGCTTTTGTTTTTCTTTAGACCACACCCGGTGAAACCGATGGATCCTTATGAAAACCAGTCTCCGGCTAGTGTTTCCATGGGAAAAGATTCGAGGATTCCAACCATCCGAGAAATGGCTGAAAAAAAGGTTTGCTTATTTGTACAAAAAAAAAAAAAAACGTACCAAGTTCTTCATCTTTTACATTTTTATTACCAAAGATATTAGATACTATATATGGGGGTGTTTGAGTCAAACTGGGACTTTTGATTCCATCAAGAAAGAAAGATTTCTCAGTGCGTCTAAGCCATGATCAGTCTACCTGCTTCACTTCACATCTGAAACACTGGCCTCCCAGGAACTCCTTTAATGCCCCAAACGTGTGGAAATGGTTGCAACAACTCTTCTGCTCATGAGACAAGTCCCAGTTTGACATGAACGGCCCTTGTAGAAATGATAAAGATGATAATATACAGTAGATAAACTAATTAGATCTGTAAATTGTGATCATTCCAAACATTTTAATGTAATTCACTGGCTGCATATACTGAATAGTCCAATTAATAGGGCTGGGTTTATAATAATAATTATAATAGCTATTGCTGTGTGTCTGTTTAAATGGAGTACCTCACGCAAGCTTGGAGCGGAGAAGATTTCCAGCTAATGTTTGTTGCTTGTGTTCAGCGCTCAAACCTCACCCCACTCTTACGATCTTTCCTTTTATCTTGCTTTCCTCCAGCCCGGCGAGAGTGGCCCATACACCCAGCTGACTCAGGAAGAGTTGATCACCCTGGTGGTGAAGCAGCAAACCGATTTGTCTAAAAAGGATGAGAAGATTGGTGAGCTGGAATCCTACATCGATAACCTGCTGGTGCGCGTCATGGATGAACAACCCAGCATCCTCTTATCCCTGGAGTCTAAGGCTTAAAGGATGAGGTTCTTCATTATAACACTACGAGATGAAGGAAGATAACCGAACCTGCTATCTACACCAAAGTTTAACATTTTCATCTTTTGATGAGAGGAGCTTCCAAGTCTTCCAGTGATGAAGATACACTACGGTTTCATATACAGATTGAGCTTCTGAAAGAAGGTGAAACATCTGTACGGTGAGCGAGATGAGGACGTCAGTTGCTCTGGACATGTCTGTTTTAAGTCTCAAGATGAAACCAGCTTATCAAACGGTGACATGAAGGATTAATACATTTTATGGTGAAATTATACAGTATGTAAATGTTCTACAAAGCACATCTTCAGTTAGATGAAAATAATGTGTGTATTCGTTGTCACATTGAAATAATCTGTGGAATTATTCATATTTTAACCCTGGATGATTTTTCTTCACAATCCTGGACTAGATTTCTTCTAGTGTCACATCACCCCAGACATGTCCATTATAGAAAACCCACAGTTGTTACATGTGTCTTCAGTCATGCATTAAGATGATGTAATTATTTATTGTCTTGCCTGCTGTCTTCAGACTTGCACGTTCTGGTACTACGCCATCTCTTAAACATAACACCGTGTCTGTGTTTTCAGTTTGTTCTCAGCTATTGTCGTGTCTCAGCAATTCCTGATACTTTTCGATTAACCGCAATATGACTATCATTTAATTTATATACCTGTGCCTTATTATTGTGTGCTTTATGTATAACAGTTTCTTTCTATGAACTATATTTTGGATGAAGTACACATATTGAACAATGAATATTTTTATGGTTGTCGCTTTGAGACAATAATCAAATATACTGCTCTTTAACAGTGAATAAATATATTTATACCACATGGCTCTTGAATTCGTGATTTTGATTTGTCAGACGGTATGGATAAAATGATTTCCAGTCGTTCTGGCTGCTAAATATACTGTATATTACTGTGCTTGCTGTAGTACTTGTAAGAACATTGAAGGCAGACACTCCATGTGAACAGTTTTAAGAATGTGTGCAGTTGTTGATTTCGTGACATTTTCTGTCAGGAAATATTTCATTCATGTTCTATACCGCTTATCGTACATAAGGTCACAGGGTATTTGCTGTTTGGTTCATTTGTGCCAGGTTTAATGGAAAAATTAAAGGTTCGCTAACTTTTACGTTCCTGACCATGCATTGGTTTGCCATATATATTTGCTTTTCAGAGAAAATGTTAACTAATTCAGTTAAAAATTAATAAAATCATGCCAGATCTCTTCTAAAGCATCTTTCATATTTAGCCAGAGGTGGAAGCTAATCAAGTACATTTGGTTTATGTTGTTACTGTACATAAGTACAGACAGGAATGTCTCCACCTACAGACTGTTATGTGTAATTACATGATTTGCCGGAACTCTTAACCTTATGTAGCAGGTGTTTGCAATCAGAAGCGGAGCTAAACAGCACTTTCCAAGTCAGGACACACATACAGATTTTTTTTTTTTTTTTTTACTTTGACTTAATGGCTACTATAAGCCAATACAGACAATTGGTACTTCAGTATATTTTTCAATTCAATTTTATTTGTATAACGCTTTTAACAATTGTCATTTTCGCAAAGCAGCTTTACACAATCAAAAGAATTATTTACGTTTGTATGGAATGTGAATGCGTATGAATCAAAATGGTCAGATTGTCCCTGATGAGCAAGCCGAGGCCGACAGTGGCAAGGAAAAACTCCCTGAGATGGTGATAGGAAGAAACCTTGAGAGGAACCGGACTCAACAGGGAACCC
>JAQMYL010000039.1:25733852-25754583 GCA_030014365.1 Clarias pachynema
AAGAATGCTATCCTGGTAATATTATCTACATGAGCTTCAAATGAAAGGCTGGGATCTATAATCACACCGAGGTCTTTCACTGTTGCACTTGATGGAACAGAAAGGCCATCTAAAGTTAGTCTGATCAGAAAGCTTGCTTCTAGCTGCCTGTGGTTCTACGACTAGAACTTCTGTCTTATCAGGATTAAGCAGAAGGAAGTTAATTAGCATCCAGTATATTTAAAGGGGAGTACTCAAATACTATTATAAATGGAGGACTTCTACCTTTACTTGAGCATGTATTTTGCTTGGGGTACCTCTAGTTTTTCCTCAAATACAGGATTTGTGTATTTTGCAGACTGCTGTATTTAGCCTACAAAAGGAATCAAATATCCTTATTTTTCCCACCTGAACCTGTAATGAAAAGATTACATTAATTATTCATATAAATAACAGTGTGTTTGGTGAATAACTGCTCGGGCTAAGGAGGTTAGCAAGTATTGATGAACAATTCTTTCCTTTTGAACGAATCTTTAACGTGACTCAGAAGAACGAGTCGTCTCGGAGAGTGATTCGTCCATTTTCTACTTGGTGCGCATGCGCAAAATCACCGCAAAACCTCCGTATGTTATGTACAGGTAACAGAATTGAGCGATTCTTTCTCAATGACTCTTCTACTCCGAGTCATTCGTTCGTTCTTTTGTCACGTGACTCCCATAGACGCTATGCGGTGCAATAGATTCAAAAGAATGAACGACTCAGACTGGAAGATATAAGAGCTGAGCTGCTCATTCTGTTTATTATAATATGTCCTTAGCTGCATTGTAATATTTTTATTACTGGAACTATAGAAAAATTTGTGTATGTAGACGTATTGGGGGTCTGTTTATTGAAAACGCAACCTTTTATTTTATTTCTGATCAAAAGAACGAAATGAACCAAATGACTCAAAAAACGAGATTCAAAGAACCGAGTCACTAAACTGATTCAAACTTCCCATCACTACAAGCTTGCTAAAGTACAACCTGCTTTCCATCAGTAAACTCCTCCTACTCCACCATGTGATGTTCCCTATGAACAGAGCTACAGAAGTTAATGCTAACAAGAAACTCCTGACCGACAAAGTGACAGAAAAAGGAATTTTACCAAACATACAGACACACACAAAAACCATCCATATGTGAGAAATTAAAATGAAAGTCAGCTGCTGTTTTTACTGGCCGCAGTCCCACCTTAATTATCATTAGTTCTGGAGGCTGAGAAAGTGTACGTTTTACTGATCTACATGCCATAGCAAAGGGTCAAAATTTATGGTTTAAATTTTAATTTAAGATGTTACGGTTAAACCACTGATGGTGCATTTATAGCATGTTGACATATTTAATATTTGGTTCAAGATTTTCACCACATTAAATCAAATTTACAGGTTTGTTTCAATTTTCTAACACACTACACTACTATAGTTGATTTATTTATTTATTTTAAACTACCTCTACCTTGTTTATTTCCTTACAGTACGAAGTGTGTTCAAGTCAAACCCGGACTTTTGATTGTGCAGAATAACAGGACACAGTTATGAGAGTTAAAACTTCCTCTATTTTTCTCCACATACTGTACTGTAGAAAGTTTTCTCAGCGTGCTGCATCGATGATCCGACTGCCTGCTTTCACGTCTGAAACGCTGTCCTACCCTTAATGGCTCAAACATGTGGTAATAATTTGGAATGAGGTCAGGACTGTACAGGGATGTGACAATAACTCCAAGCCGAGTTCCTGTAAAGTGCAAGTGACGTTGGTAAATGATTGTGTGTATAGTTCCTACAAGATAGATGTGTCCCTTGCGCAAACTGATGACAAGTTATCTGTAGAGTTTCAAGTTATCTGGCATGTTATGCTTGTTAAATGTTCACGGCAATGACTACAGTGGGCTACAAGCCACCTCAGCAGGGATGTACGGCCTTCTTTAAAATGTTTGCACCAATTAAATATTTTGCTGCGCCTACGTTTCTCATCACTGTACAATGCTTAAAGTCTTCTGCAAATGCAAAATTAGTTTTATACCTTCATTCACAAGTCCCGGTTTGACCTGAACGGCGACGGCCGACTTCTCTATCATTTACTAGAACACAGCAATGAACAAAGAGCTTGAAATGTTTTCTTAAAGAGGATTTTCTGCTAGATTATAAACTGGGGTAAAGTATATCAAAGACATCCACTAGATGGTGACATCAGTCAATTTATTGCAGAAATCTCCAGTTCAGTGCAATTCTATGCATGTAATAATAATCACTTTAATAAGTGTTATGGTTATACGTTTTAAGCTTTCTGCATCGAGCAGTTGTACTCATATTCCCAAGATACATATCGGGAGCTACCAATGTGCCAAGGGTTGGGTGGTTTAATGTCTGTTAAATACCCTAATAGAATGAAAGAAGAAAAAGGAAAAGTACAAAAGTGGAAGACAGCAAAGGAACAGACAGAAAGGGGAAGATAGTTTTAAAATATCTGACAATATTATTGAATATTATTTCAAGTCAATAAGTGAAACTTATATACTATATAGATTCATTACACACAGACTGATATATTTCAAGTGCTTATTTCTTTTAATTTTGATGATTATGGCTTACAGCTAATTAAAACCCTAAAGCTAATTAAAGTTTTGTATCTCAGAAATATTACTTAGAATATTACTTACTGTAAGACCAATTAATAATAAAAAAAAAAGACTTTTAACAACAAAAAAAATGTTGGACTACTGAAAAGTATGAACATGTACAGCACTCGATACTTGGTCAAGGCTTCCTTTACATGAATTACTGCAGCAATGTGGCGTGGCGGGAGGCGATCAGTCTGTGCCGCTGCTGAGGTGTTAAGGAAGCCCAGGTTAGTCTAACAGCGGCCTTCAGCTCTTCTGCGTTGTTGGGTCTAGTGTCTCGGATTTTCCTCTTCACAATCCTCCATACGTTCTCCATGGGGTTTAGGTCGGGCGACTTTGCTGGGCAATCAAGCACAGGGATACAGTACCATGGTCCTTAAACCAGGTATTAGTACTTTTGGCAGTATGTTTCCAGTCCTGCTGAAAATTAATCAGCATTTCCATAAAGCTGGTCAACAGAGGGAAGCATGGAGTGCTCTAAAACTTCCTGTTAAAGGCTGCGCTGACCTTGGACCTGATAAAACACAGTGGACCAACACCAGCAGGTGACACGGCTCCCCAAACCACCACCGGACCTCAAGCAACTTGGATTCTGTGCCTCTCGTCTCTTCCTCAAGACCCTGTGACCTTGAAATGCAAACTTTACTTTCATCTGAAAATACGTAGGATTTTGGCACACTGAGCAACATTCCAGTCCTTTTTGTCCATAGTCCAGGTAAGACGCCTCTGACATTGTCTCTGGTTCAAGAGTGGCTTGACACAAGGAATGCGACGGTTGTAGCCCATGTCCTGGATACGTCTCTGCGTGGTGGCTCTTGAAGCACTGACTCCAGCTGCAGTCCACTCCTTGTGAATCTCCCCAAATTCTTGACTGGGCTTCGTTTCACAACCCTCTCAAGACTGCGGTTATCCCTGTTCCTTGTGTACCCTTTTCTATCACATTCCTTTCCTTCCATTCAACTTTAAATGAATGTGCTTGGATAGAGTGTTCTGTGAACAGCCAGCTTCCTAAGCAGTGACCTTTTGTATCATTTAAAGACTCAGGAAACCTTTGCAAGTACTGTATTTTGAGTTAATTAGCTGATTAGAGTGTGACACCATGAGACTCTTGAACTTTTTCCATAAGATTCAAGTTTCCTGAGATACTGAATTTTGGATTTTAATCATATGTAAGTCATAATCATTATATTAAAAGAAATAAACACTTGAAATATATAAATCTGTGTGTAATGAATCCATATAATATACAAGTTTCACTTATTGAATTTATATACAGTGTATAGTACACCTACATATACACCTAAACATTACAGGTATACATCGACTTTACTGTAGACTTGAGGTCAGTTTCAAATACCAGTGGCTTTCTTGCAAGGGTAACAAAAAGGGCAGGGATGGTTGCTAAAAACCTGAGTGCATAAATGGGTCCTGGAATGAAATCGGTCCAAAAATGATTGCCCTCTCAGTGCGATGAGGGTTCCTCCTGGCACTCTTTCCTACTGTACAATCAAAATCATGGCAACGGTGAACAATGAGAGTTAAATCCAGCAGATTGGTTGATTTCCTGCTGAAATGCTTCTGATTCAAATCATTTCCGATCTCTCAAGGTTGGGGTACTTAAAGGATTGTAATGAATTGATCTTTAATTAGGACCTGGGAATTAATACCTACGATGCAATCTATTGTCAAGTGATCATGGCTGTGAGGAAATTTCCCTGCACAGGTTCTAAAACTAACGTTGAGAGTGCACTAGACACTGATTATACACACAGCTCTTCTAGCAGGGGCATACAATATATAATTAGGTTACTCAATAAGTAACTATTTGAACTTGACCTCAAATTCACAAGTTTCAGCTGCCATTTTTTTTCCCTACCCAGTGTAACTAACAGTATCATAAATATGTGTGATTGTGAGTTTATCAAGTTATGTTATTATGTAAGTATTGTCAATGTGCATAGAATTTATATTGGGAAAGTGCATGCTGTGCCATTAAATTTCATTCCATGAATTCAAGCATGCAAGTGTCACATCATGGGAATTATAAATACATGAATAAATATGAGGGCTGTTTAAGTCAGAACTGGACTTTTAATTGTGCAGAATAGCAGAACACAGTAATGAGAGTAAAAACAAGCTTTATTTCTCTATATAATCCTCTGATACACTAATGCACTAATCACTAGTGCTTGGATACCATCAAGGTAAAAAGATTTCTCAGTACGCCTGAGCCACGATCAGACTGCTCGTTTCATGTCTGAAACGCTGGCCTCCCTAGAACTCCACAAACATGTGTAAATGGCTTGGAGCGAGGCCAGGACTGTATGTCGCAATAACTCCCTGTTGAGGTCCTGTAATGTGCAAGTGGAGTTTGTAATCACGTTTACTACAGTGCCTGGCCAAGAAAAAAAATCAACTGCCTTAAGCTTCATTTATGGTCCATAACATTCTGACCAATTCAACATTATTAAACTAAGCTGTGCTTCCTACAATCAGTTTTTTTATGATGCAACTTCCACAAGAGTTTACGTGATCTCCATTCCTGATTTTTTCCGGCCACCTTTCTTCCACAAGGTTGATGCACCATAAAAAACATGCTCTATTTCTGAGGAAATGCATGAAACTGAGTGTGATTGTGATTATTTACATGTGAAGTCAGTGTGATTTATCTGCACTGATAATAAATCAGCAAATAATCTCACAAGGCTTCAGAAGTCAGCACCTTGAATAATGACTGAATTCCCCTACGTGCATCCTCTCTTCAGTGTCTGCCTTCATCACATCTCAATGGGACGTACGACTGCACAAGCTCTGGAAGATCACCAAAATGGTTTGGACTTGAATCGTATAGGGCCACAGCTGGGCATCAGCACAGGTGTTAGCAAGAAAATTGGATCTAGGGCCAAGCTGTCATGAAGCCAGACGGTCTGCAACACTACCCCCCACCCCAACAAACTGAAAAAGAAAAAGCCCAACATCTAGCACACACAGAGAAACACATTCACACATTAGCAGTTCCACCTCCAACAACATTCAGCGGAAGATTAGTAAATTGCAACTTTTTTTTTTTTTTTCAAAATAATATTCGATTAGAGCTTTCATGAGCTCTACCAAGGGAATAACTGCCTCGAACATCCTTCATAGTTCACTACATTCAGTGCACTCCAACTTCAACCTTTTACACACAGTAGACGCTACATGTACATTATTTAAAGAAAGAACCCTGAGACAAATGTCTACGACCTGCTTAGCGATTCTGTAGCAGTAGTTGGTGCTGTATTTTTATTCTGGATGGGTAATTTAGTAGCTTTGCCATCTTGGTGCGATGCCACATTCGGACTTGGTCACAATGCTGATTAGAATGAGAAAAAAATTGTATAAAGGTCATTTAAAAAGAAAAGAAAAAGCATGACATTTCTCGCCACAATTCAAGCTCAACATGGACTCAGAGTTCCACAACATGAGTTATGGCAGAGACCGGTGATCAGACACTTCGGCGAAGATCAAGGATCAGGGATCAGGGGTAGAGATGATGCAATGTGTGCTGTGAGTGACAGTGTGTTTGTGTGCTCTTTCACGCTTCGATGCTAAGGAAAGTTCTTCGCCACTGGGCAACTTGGTAAAGGTCAGCCACTGGTGCTGCTTTGGCACATCTGTTTTTTGTTACAGCCAGCTTTTGAGATTCAGCCACTGTTAAGATTTGAGCCGCTTCCTCGGCTTTAAGTTCTGGTCTGCTGCTGCCATGACCGGACTGCCACAACAACGTCAAATCTGTTGCTTTCGACTCTGACCTGTCAGCTCTGCTACTAAAAAGTGATTGGCCCTTTTCGGTCTTCAATGTGGACTAATTCGTGGACATGCAAATTCTTCTGCGTCTTATTTTTATTTCCCCTCGTCCTAATTTCCCGTCCTACTTTTATCTTTACTTTTATCTACATAAATAGAAGTACTGTTTTGTCTGGACATTGGTCAGAACTCGCACTTTCAATGATCTCTTTATACCTAAATTGGAGGACCTAAAAACCAGTCTCAGGAAATTTTCTGACTGTCTGTATGTCTGTATTTCTGTCCAGACAGAATTCGTCAAAGCATCATGCAAAATTGGCTGGACAGAATTTGCTGAAACTTTGGAAGTACTTGGGTATTGAACCTGAATCCTCAGATCCTCAAATCAACAACGTAGAGCCATCCAGTTCATATATATACTACATAATATATGTCGTTTCCATATTAGCCTGAAGTTAAACCTGCGCCATAAGTGAAATCAGAATGTTGAGTAGAAGTAAGGTTATGAGCAGTTATATTCCAAATTACACCCCAGCATCTAACACTTTTTTGGACAGATATAACGCTTTTTACCTCGAGGTGGGCGTGGCTATACACATCAACAGGGCCAATCAATGCGATAGTTTACCGTGTATACACAGAGTATACGAAAGACAGAAATAACTGTAACAAACCTTCCAAACCGCCAAAATCCTCAAAAAACAGAAACAGAATACACCTCATATAAAAGAAAAAAACCCTCCCCTGGGGTGTGCAGCTCATTTACATAGACCCTGAAACAGGTGTCAAATAAAGGGAGATTGAGGTATAAAAATGTATTATCTGAGCATTATTTCAGCTGGAGCATTAACAGACAGACTTTTGCAGAGCTCTGAGACCCGCGCTCACTTGTTAAATATGGAACAGTTGCATCAGGAAACACAGATTTAGAAAAAAAAACTGCCTTAACTCTGTAATAACGTCCACGGTTTGAAATCAGATGTTCACATACTGTAGGGTTGCAATTGTCAGGTGTTCAGATACTTTTGGCACTTTTGGCTATTTGGGCATGTGATGAAAGTTCTGGATCAGATCCATCACATCATAAGCAGAGAACAATCTGGATGACACAAGCCTAGAGTCGAAGTGATCTGATGAAACATAGTCTCAGTGATGTGAGGAACATGTGCTCATGCACTGGAATACAGACTAACGACAGCCTTCTCCTTTCTCAAGGTGAACCTCAGAAAAGAAAGAAAAAAGTTCAAAAGAATTACGTGCAGCACTCCTCAAGTACTTTGCCCGGGAAAAAAAAGAGTGTAAGAGAAGTGAAGAGAAGGGAAGTTTGCTTTAGTGGCCAATCAGGATTAAACCAACAAACTGTGAGCAGTTGTGAGCCCTGGAGATCAGGAAACCTGAAGAAGAGAATATTAAGGAATAAAACCAAAACAATTTGGATTTATTTGCATTTCACAGCTGACATTTTAGCAAAAGTCACTTAATATTGAGTCAGAACTATAATTCCAAAGTATAGAGCTGAGCAGTCGGGGTTTAAGGCTTTCGCTCGAGAGACTGTCTCGTCTGCACTCTTGAGATTTGAACTCATAATTTTTCAATTGCTTCCAGAGAACTTTATCCCCTAGGCCTCAGAGCAATTTAGCCACTAATGCATCCATTTCTTTCACTGAGCTGATACCATATGGCTTGAATTTTTTTTAGACGTTCATAAAATCCACAATATAGCAATAGCAAAGCATAAAATACTTTCTTTGAACTAGAAAACTGTTTGCATGTGTGTAGTCATGTTTACATCTGATCCCACTATTTTATTCCAGACTCATTTGTAGGAATAACTGTGTTATAATCGTTATTTTGTGCTCGAGTGAATGTTTCTTTGACCCAAATCATCTTGTTTAATTTTGCATTAAGACAATTGTAAAATATTAGCAAAAAATCCCAGATATCTTGTATAAATTGCAGCTCTAGAATTATTAGCAGCATTCAAGAAAATTGGGTTAAAGTTATTATATAAAATAATAAATTAATAAATTACTATCCAACATAATTGACGCTAATGCGGGAGATTTAAAATAAATATGAATTGTCAATTGAGGCTTAAAAAGTCAGGATCACCGATTTTATATATGGAAACGACATATATTATGTAGTATATATATGAACTGGATGGCTCTACGTTGTTGATTTGAGGATCTGAGGATTCAGGTTCGAGCCCTGCCTTCGGTAGGTTGCTTACTACCCAGTGTGCAGTGCCGGTCCTAAGAATGGGAGGTTTGCGTCAGGAAGGGCGTCCGCTGTAAAACCTGTTCCAAGTGGTATGAGGATCAGAGGGTCCATTGTGGCGACCCCTTGGACGGAAACAGCTGAAAAAAAGTTGCATGAATGATCCTAGCGGCACCTTCCACAAGAAGGAGAAACATCACAATTTCAATATTACTCTGTTCTTGGGGTTTTTATATTTCAGAACCTGATACTGATCACCGTGTCCACAACTTCAACCTGTTTAGAGGGGAGTTCCTTCTGAGAAAACCCCACATAATCCAGTTCCTGACCAAAATCTAACATGTCCATGAACACCATCAATATGGAAAAAAAAAAAAAAAATCCTTGTACGTATGATATTGTACGGAAAGTCTGCAGCTCATGTTAACTTACATCTTAACTTTCTATATTGTCCAAAGTGACATCTTCCACAATAACACTTTGGACATTGAAACGTCAAAACTCTGGATCAGAGCCTAAATGTAAACGTATATCTTTTTAAAGGTGTAATTTAAAAGTGCCAATAGAAATTGATGTTCTTACCACCAAGGTAATTTTGAGTTCGTCACAATCTTGGTGATGCTTAGTGGCCATGAGTCAAGGAAACAAAATTAGAGGGGATGTGACACTCTCGTTCCACTGTCAATCACAGCAGCACTTGCCAATCAAATGCATCATGTATGTAGAAGAGGGCAGATAACGCTTTCTTTTTTTTTTGCTGGGTTCATGTCTCTCAGTAGCCCCATTCACACAGCTAGTGCAGGATAGAAGTATTGCGCCATTGGTTTGCCTTGGCATTCTGTATGAAAAGAATTGAGGTAAAATCAGGGGTCATTTTTTGATGCAACTTTAACCTGTGAGTGGAGATAAACGGGTGAAAACAAGGTTTGTGTGAATAGAGAGAATCCCCCACTGCCGAGCAGTGGTCTGACATTTTCAGACTAGGGTTGGGTACTGAAACCCGGTGCCAACATGGCATTGGTAGCTATACAAGCGGTATGTACTAGAACCAAATCAGAACACAGATTTCGTGCCTCACTTTGGTGCCACAGCAGATGAAAAATGATTTCCCGACTGAGAAAATGGTTAGTCGGAAAGCTCTGATAATGTATATCCAACTAATATTTGTACAGTGCAACCTTGGATTACGAACATAATTCCTTCCGTAAGTGGCCTCGGATTTCAAACCCTTTCTCCTGTCTTATTTGAGTTTCACTCCCGCACACACACACACATTAACGGAAATAATTAGCAAGGAACATCACTAATGACACTTGTGCGAGCACATACTAACGGAATCACTGCTGTAAAGTAAAAATAAAACAAATTAACCTGCACTTTACCTTTGAAAAGAATCGCGACAGAGCAGCGTTTCCATTAGAGTGTGTGTGTGTGTGTGTGTGTGAAGGCGAGAGACGGAGGGGTGTGTGTAAGAAGGGGCACGGTGTCCAATGACACGTGCGGCACACAGACACAAACGGCAGGCTGATACAGAGAGGGAGGAAGAAAATAGATCTTTAACCTCTCTAATGAGACTTTCTTTTGCTTTACACACACGCGCACACATGTTATAATAAACAGTATATTATAGAACAGTATATTATAGCAGTGAGAGACGCGCACTGTTAGGTTTAAATGAAGAAGAAGAGTGTCCGAGCTAAGTTTTAAGCTAAGAGAAGAAGAGTTTTAGCTTGTTGTGTCCGCTAAACCTTGATACACTTACCGGTCTGGGACCGATCGACCGGGAGAGACAAACACACACACACGCAGGCATGATGTCTGAAGATCTCTGTTTATTATCAGCAAAGAGAGCACATTTAAACGGTGCTATGTCCCGAACATCAAAAGAACCAGTCATTAACATGTCAGTCATAGAGGGACAGGATAGAGATGCCAGACAGGAGAGAGGAAATGCATTCGGATTCTCCCGATTAAACAACAGGGTCATAGCAGACAAGAGCCGTTTGGATGTACTGTATATTCGTCAGGATATAGGATATAGAAGGTGTTACCACATAAGGCATAAGGAAGCACAGTGAGGGGTCTGTTCTCAGAGCACAGGAATCTTCTTATTAGATTACAATGTCTTACGATATTATAAAACCTTACACACACTAAGATCGAGCAGGGGAGACGATTACCCACAATTCCACAGCGCAAGAGAGAGAAAAACCATTGGCTCAGTTGTGACATGATACATGATATTCAGTACTCGTAAACCAAGACTTGTTCGTTTTTCAAGTCAAAATTTATTAAAAATCTTTGCTCGTCTTGTGGAACTCTCGCAAACCGCGTTAGTCGCAATCCGAGGTTTCACTGTATTGAAGCGAGTTGTTTTCACATTCTGAAATGAGTCCATCTGCGTAAATGCAGCGCGTGATTATAGTAATTACACTAAGCTAAGCATACTTAAATTAAAAGGCCTAAAGCTAAACGTTAAAGCTAAAGCTAAAAGTGTGGCTATATATTTCACAACAAAGGAGTCAGACTCCATGAAATGCAACATCTTTCAACAATTCCGTATAAAGCAGGAAACACTCACTCACTCATCATCTATACCACTTTATCCTGTTTTTCAGGGTCACGGGGGCCTGGAGCCTATCACAGGAGACTTAGGGCACGAGGCGGGGTACACCATGGAGGGGGTGCCAATCCATCGCAGAACACACACACACACACACACACACACACACTCTGTTACACACTCATTTACACACTATGGGCAATTCGGGAACAGCAATTAGCCTAATCTGCATGTCACATTAAACCTAATGAAACATTTGAGGACACACGGGATGAAGTTAAAAGCGGAGGAATGCATCGCGTTTAACAGCCTGCGGACATCAGCTGGCAGTGGTATTTGAGACGTGTGTGAGACACGCCATTGGGAGTTTTAAACAGGTAACACGATGACATCTTATAAAGTGTAGATGAGACATATCCACTGCACTTGCGCTAATTAGTGCTGAAGCTGTAGTGCATCAAGAACAGTACTTAACAATCAGTTGGGATTGACACTGATCAGCACGTCCATGCGCAGTTTAAGGTGCTCGTTCTAGCATTCAGAGGCTGTAGTGATAGTAGGATGTACAAATATCCTTTTTCCGAAAAATTAGCCTCCTGCGTTATGATTGGTAGCAATAATTTTGATCCAGAAGCCATGATGTAATGCGTGATAAGCAGAGCGTGATGAGGACGTGCTGTGCAGGGCTAGAAACTCAACACAGTTCATCCATACTTATAGCAACGGTATGCGCAGTATTTCTGATGCATGTGGTAGGCGCATACTCTAATAGTGGAATGCTACGGTATGGACTGCTTGAAAGCAAACTGCTTGAGGAAGCTTACAGCAGCGTGAGTTCTGTGTGAAAGGAGCTAATAAAGCATATGTTCAAACTGGGGTAGTTTAGCCACAAGCACATTTTTTTGTCAGCAAAGTATACATGCTAAATGTACAAAAAGATGCATTAACAAATAAATGTAATACATTTAGTGGCACGTTTCCCTTGAGGATGGTGGCTACGGTGTAGAAAAGCAAAATAATTGTTTCCCCTTTGCCCTGGTCTGCAACGAGGACCTTTTCTAATTCATATTGTTCCCATCACGCTGTCTCTGAGTCGCTGGCCTTATTATCCAAGTTTCTCTTACTTGTTTGGTTGCTTCTGATTTGCCCGTATGGCACATCATCAAAAAATAAAAGTGCTTCTCTCGTGGTGGGTGATTGAGTCGGGATGAAAAAAAAAATGGATATATCAGGGAAGAGCAACTGAATGAGTCACCAAGGCGACATATTCCTTCCTTTTCTTTCAATCTGTCTTCTTGTTGCCTCTTATTTTCATGTTGTGGTCATGTCAGGCATCTGTTAACATGCTCACGCAGCATGATAGTCTGTCGACTGTGTTAATCTTTCTGCCGGGCTGTTTAGGTGCACGCTGCGGATCTCTGGATTGGCGACCCGTCTGATCGGGCTACTGCGGGCCAAAAGCAATTTAAAACATAATCTAAGAGCTCGGAAGTAGAAGTGCCACATGTGATAATACCAGGGCTTAGACATGTGATGTACAGTAGATTGTTTGAGGGGGTCATGCTGACAACTTACAGTACATAAAAAAATCAGGTCAGGTCTTGTGGCCCAAGTAGGTTTTTGAATACGGTACCGTTTTTATCAGGTTAATATACAATATACAGCGTTTGATTATTCCACTTTTATTTCTAAAGATGGAGCCATCACATCTTTCTTAGGTTCAGCCATGAAAAAGGACATGTGCTAATTATTTGGGATGGACGCTGCTTTGCAAAGTGATTGAATCAGGAAAAAACAAGTCTACATCTTGTTTTCCTTTTATTTCTGACCCAGACAAAAAAGAATGATTTTTTTTTTTTACTTGTTCAGTCTGACTATTCTGTCATGTAATTGCAGTTACATAACTGTCCTTTCTTAAATCTTTGTGACAAAGCAGCAATGACATGAAAACAAATATATACAGTATTTGCAGATCATTTATTAATTGTACTTCACATCACGATTTGTACAGCGCGTTAATGTTGGAATTAAATACAGAGATGACAAGACGTATCTCACTTGCACCTTATTGGTACAGCCATTTAAAAGTTCACTTCAGCATTCAAAAAGATTGTTTTCAGCTCTGTAGAATATTCAGTAGGGACATCCCTTGAAAATCAGGGCATGACCGCAACTTTATAAGCATCTCCGTCCAATATTAAGGTCACGGCGTCTGCGGCGTAAACAAATGTCATGTCTCGGGCTTCATATACACAGTAAGCAATGATGTTTGGGATGAAACTTTAAAAGGCTCTACTTACCACATCTAGACAGATCAAGCATATGAATTATGTATTACAATAATTATATTGATAATAATAATGATTCGTATTATGGAAATCGGTGTGAATCACTACAACTCATTAAACTGTGCCTTAATAAATTACAAGACTAACAAATAAATACAGTACATCATTGAAACTGGTGCTCCTCTTAAGAACACATTACAGACCATGCTGTTGACAAAATGAATGCAATGTGTGATCAACATCATGAAAATCTAAATCAGCATTCTGTAATTATTTTTAAGCATCCATTGCAGTTGTACTGTTGGAACAACCTGTAGAGTCCAAATATGGAAAGAGTGAATGATACCTCTGTGTCATAACGACTGGCACACGTTATACTGTATGTTATATCCTTACACAACCAAGTTAGGAGCTCTTCAGTAACTTTCAAATGACACCAGCTTCACACTGCTGCAATCTATAGCACTTAAGAAAGAGGCCACTTTGGAGCTCTATTTCTGATTCAAATGTCACCTTAAGCTTTTTGGTTAGTCAATAAAATTTTGGAGAAAATTTTTATATTTGTTAGATATGGTTAACCCATTGTGCATTTTGTTTACAATATTACGAGGTGGTATCAAAAAGTTCTGAGATTAGCTCTGTTTACAAGCTCTGTCTTTGCCTTAAAACCTAGCAGTAAGTAACAATCCTCGACATGAAGGACGGGTCACCTATGGCACACTGACGGAGTTCTTGGCAGACTTCGACGTGATGTTCCTTCTGCTCCTGAGTCCAGGGGACGAACCCAGCAGCAACACAGCGCATGTTCAAATCACACGTGAGGATTGCCTGGACTGTTCTGTTCGACACACCGATAATAGCAGCAGTGTTGTGGATCGTTCTCTGATGACCATCATGCACAAGCTGGCGAATGGTTTGGATATTTTCGTGGGTTGAGCTCGTTAAAGGTCTTAACTGATCTCGCGTCGTCTTCCAGTGATGTTCTTCTGCTCTGGAAGTATGCGTGCCACTCAAAACACCTCAAATGACTCGTTGTAGCATCGCTGTAAACTTGCCAAATCATGTTAAAAGTCTCTGTGGCAGAATAGCACAAGTTGCACAGCTCCCGATGTGCACAGGACGGTGTCTTTTAGCACACTGACTTATGAAGGTCGGTGCCTGTGCGTGCAGCCTTGTGCTGCCATCTGTCTCAAAAGCTTTTTCTACTCTTATTAAGTTGTATCCAATTCCCACCCGTCATTGGTGAGTTCTCCCATTAAAGCTACTACTTCCAGTCAGGGACGGCCGAAGTCTCTCATATGTTTTCCAACTGCTTGAGCTGCTCTCGCACCGTTGTGGGCGGCGTAACACACTCGGAGGACAGTGCTATCTGTTCCTTCCACTTGTGTGAGCTTACAGGCGCCTTTGACTGCCTGTAGAGCCGTGATTAATGTAAGAGCGCAAAGTACCTCTCATCCTTACCCTCTAAGAGAGCTCGGCCAATCAGTTCTCTCCAGGCCTCCGGCTAAGAGAGGTTACAACATCACCTGGGAATTGACTGGGGATCTCCGGGTCATAGGACGAGTACTTTACCACTGCCCCACTCGGAGGCCTGTCTTGAAAGTTTTTGATACCACCTTGTAAACCTATGTTAATTGAAACGGACAAAAATGCATATAATTTTTACTGTGTTCATGATTCAGAAATCAAGGAGTTTTCCTTACTTTTCTTTGGTAACATTTTCTTGAAAATATTCTAAAAATCTAATTGATTTGTGAAGCCAGTAAAACGATGACCAGAGTGTCCTGTTATACCCCAAAAGTCTTCAGTTCATTCAGTGCAGTCTTAGGGCAGATCCAAAAGACAGACTTCCCTGTGATTCTTTGTTATGGTCACAGTTATTTCACAAAAAATAATGTCTGCTCCTTATACAGGTCCAATGTAGACTTTTTGAAGTTTTGATCAAAGGTTTTAATTGTGAGCCATCAAAGTCATCACAATATCATCAATAGAAAAGTTGTGTGCCTGTGTCAAATCTGGTAGAAATACAACTGCACTTCTCACCATGCTGCTAACAGACAAGTCCTGCGACTCAAAACGTTGCCCCAACTTTATCCTGTGCATCTACACCAGATGTTTTTGTTGCACCGTTAACTCCCTTGGATTGTGTTCATCGGTTTCATTTTTTGTCAGAGCACCACGCTGGCAGCGGTGCAGTTGTTGTTGGGTATCCCGATGCCAATGCGTCTGTGGCATTTGAACATCTTTCGCAGTTCTGCTCGGAAACGATCGTGCAGCCACGCATACAGAAAGGGGTTGCAGCAAGATGAACTCATGGCGCACAGGTGGCACAGCAGCTGGATGAGCAGAAAGTAGCGCTTGTCAATTAAGTCGATATCGATGTCCCGGAGGACGTTGAAGACGCTGATGGGCAGCCAGCAGACTGCAAACGCCGCCACCACCAGCGTCACTAGACGGAAGGTTTTGCGTTTCCGTGCCCGCTGCGCTTCCGCCTGGCTCTGCGTGTGATGTCCAGGCACTACGCAGTTGCGGAGCTTGACAGAGATGCGCAGGTATGAGATGCAAAGTGCTGAGAGCGGGAGGACGTACGTGATGAAGAGCGTGCTGTAAGCGTAGGCCAGCCGCTCACGCTCCTGGCCCATCCAGAACTCCTCACAAATGGTGAAGCCTTCATCTCTGAACTCTACGTGGTAAGTGTGCGCCACAGCTGGAGCCACCAGGCCACAGGAGAGGATCCAGATGCCAGAGAGTAGGTAAGCACAGGCCAGGACTGAGATGCGTTTCTTCAGAGGGTGCACGGTCGCATAGTATCTACCAGGCAATAGAAAAGTTTTAAAAAGTTACTAATTCCGCTGTGACACAGTTAAGCAGTTTAATTGAGCCTAACATTTCATTAATATTCTAGACGTTTGTGCTCTCTCTCTCTTTCATTTCCAGAACAGTACAGTGTAATTTTGTTCCTTAGCGGCAAAGATTAACAGTGGTCCTTAATGTTAAATAAGTTAAACTATTGCTGTAAGCTCTGTGAACCTGCGGATCAAGACATACTGTCTTTAATGAAGACATGGTTTTTAAATCAATCCTGTCAAATTTATATTAATAGTGACATCTTTGTTATTTACTCTACTACAATTAGATAGCAATTCCAACTCACCTGTCCACACCAATTGCTGTTAACGTGAACACCGACACGTACACAGTCACAGGTTGAATGAGGAACACCAGATAGCACATGAATTTCCCAAACACCCAACCTCGAGGGTTAAAGGCGTACGCCAGGGTGAACGGAACACAGGTGGCACACATCAGCATGTCCGAGAACGCCAGGTTCCCGATAAAGAAATTAGTCACGTTGTGCATCTTCCTGGTCTGGCAAATGACATAGAGCAACAAATAGTTCCCAAAAACTCCCACCAGCACTACCAGCGCATAGCAAGGAATGATAAGGAGTTTGTAAGACTGGAGCAGCTCCACCCCGACGAACTGTGGACTGCGTTTTGCTGAGCCGTTCGCCGACTGCACCGCCACCTCATATATCCGGCCCGTGGTGGAGTTCTCGTTGGTGTGGTTCCCCAAGAAGAACGAGGTCATGGGGTCAGTTGGCCAACCACTACCACTGGCATCCATGATTGAAAGATGGAAGGCAGGTTCACTGGCCTGTAGTTGGAAAGAAAGCGATTTGTTTAATGACATTTGAGCCAAAGCTTAAAAGCCCAAGAGTGTGGATGTCAGTTTCATAAATCGCAGATGGTCCTAGAAACCCCAGAGGAACTAGAAAAACAGTTGGCTGTGTCCTGAGTGGGCGAATTGTGTCGATTGCTAATGCAGTTTGTGCCAAAAGGATGCATGATTTTGTCACTTGATTAACTTTTTTCGAACAGATGACAGGAAACATGCGCAAATAAGCATTTGGAATGTAGTGAGATGGATTTAAGATTCAGCAGCTCATGTTGTTATTTTATTCTTTTTTTTTATTCAGGGGAATGCAATCGCAAATGGAGAGCTCGTTCTCTCCCATCTTGATTACAAACCGAGGAAATGACTTAATTGACTGAATTAAGTGACTATTCAATCTCTTGGAGAAAACAGTGACACAGGTATTGATGGCATTTCTTTCTTCATTAGTGACTTCAATTGTGATGGGAATCTGTAACCATCAGGTAGGATTACTCGCATGAGCATGTTTTACTGAATATATTAACATTACAAACAGGACACAGCTGTGAAAGATTTTGCATATCACTCTTCATGTTCACTTCGTTTTTCGTTTACTTATCTAATTTTTTTATAAAACCAAAGTACTCCCACATGTTTTTTTCAGGAAAATTGTAAAACAGGCCACCTTGAGATGCATCATCTGCCACCATTATATGCATTTACAAGTATAACATGTATGCACGTTCCTCAGACTTTTTGTGCAATTCCGCTACACAGCAGGTGCACAGAAAAAAAAAAAAACAACATTCTGCGTTTTAGAAATTTGTAACAATAAAAATCGATGGCCATTTTTCATAATCAATACCATGAAATGCACAGGAATGCGACTGATTGTTGAGACTAATCAATACTGTTGGAAAATTTTAAGCTTGCAATTTTACCAACTCAGTACCGGACTAAATGTCAATTTGCAAATATTAACACAAATCTATTAAAAGGATTTGAAAAGCAAAACATCTTTTCTTTTCCTTTTCTTACCAACATTACAAATCCCACACTGTGAACCTAATGACCTTTCTTTAGAGAAGCTTCCTTCCAAATTGAGGTAATTGGTTTTTGCGTATTTCTGGTGTATGCTAGATAAGCAATAAAACATTTCTCGGTGTGCTGTTGTGGGAAAATAATCCTGGGGTTACAGTGTCGTAAAAAAAAGTATTTTCCTCTTCCTGATTTAAAGTTTTTTTTGTATGGCTGTCACGCATAATTGATTCAGATTATCAAACAAATTTTAATATTACACAAAGATAACCAAAGTAAATGCAAAAAAAAAAAGTTTTTAAATGATAATTTGATTTAAGTTTTTAAAAAAAAGAACCTACATGGCCCCTGCTAAATCATGAATGAACTGTAATTAGCCACAATCTTTGAACAGCTGAGTAATATTTCACTTGCCACACCCAGACCTGATTACTGCCAGACCTGTTGAATTAAGAAATCACTTAAATAGAACCTGGCTGACAATGTCAAGCCCGCTAAAAAACTTGTATCATGCTACAATTAGAAATAGATGAGAAACAAACAGATGAAATACATGTCATTGTCATGCATCAGTCTGGAAAGGGTTACAAGGCTTTGGGACCGAACCACGGTAAGAGCCATTACCCACAAATGGAGAAAACTTGGAACAGTGGTAAAGGAATGTCCTGCCTACCAAAATTACTCCAAGAGCACAACGAGGACTCATCCAGGAGCTCATAAAAGAACCCAGAACCATGAATTCTGCCATCTACCAGAAAATCCTGAAGGAGAATGTCTGGCCATCAGTTAGTGACGTCAAGCTCAAGCACATTCGGGTTATTCAGCAGGACAATGATCCAAAACACAACAGCAAGTCCACCTCTGAATGGCTCAAAAAAAATAAAAATAAAATAAAAAGTAAGGTTTTGGAGTGGTCTAGTCAAAGTCTGGACTTCAATTCAGCTAAGATCTTTAAATAGCCTGTTCATTCCTTAAAATCCTTCAATGTGGCTGAATTAAAACAATTCTATAAAGATTTGCCAGTGCAGATTTACAAATGATGTTGTTGCTGCCAATGGTGGCTCAACCAGTTATTAGGTTTAGGGGCAATTACATTTTCACGCAGGTTTGGATAGCTTTTTTCCCCTTAATAAATGAAATCATCGTTTAAAACCTGGATTTTTTTATTAATTTAATGTGATATTGCAATTTGTTTGGTGATCCGAATCATCTCAGTGTGACAAATAAACAATAGGTATACTGTATATAAAAAAAAAAAATCAAGAAGGGACAGGTACTTTTTCACAGCACTTCATGTAACCTAGGCTGATGCAGAGCAATGTTAATGCATGTTGCAAATAGTTTTTTTCCTCGTACAGTATACCATGATGATTTGACTAAACGGATAGTTTTTTTTTTTTCCTCCCACCATTTATAGTCACAATTATTGTGAGACCTTGCTGTGTTGGAAATCTAAAGATTTATACTAAAGCTTGGCTTGTACTGACACTGGAGATTCTTTACAAGATTAATATAAAACAAGAAAAAAGAAACCAAATACAATCCAGTATGCATTCACCATACAGTACAAGTCATCATGTCAGTGTATACAGTAATATGAACCTACAGTATGATTTTCCTGGGCTACTGTCAGAGCTGCTGCTATAAAAAATCTGTCAACACAGATTTCTAAAAACTTTCTATTCCACCCATTGTCTGTGCACAACATATGTGCTTTGATAAGTGTAAAATTAGATACATTATTTTGAAGGCGTTCACATCTGATGAGTTGGCCATGAGTTCAGTCTGTTCAAACATTGAACTTTATCCCCGAGCGCTACAGAGAAGTATACTGTACTGTATATGGAACTTGTAAAAGAGCTCAAGATCAAAAGATTGTCTGTTCCAGAAATATACTTCTTCCACCTTAAGGGTCTTTACATCCTGTGTGATTATGTTTACCTGAGAAAAAATGGTCTGACCTTTAGACGTTATTTGCTCTGTACAATTTCAGAGGGTTTCCTGTGTCATCAGACTGTTGCTTTGCCCTGATAAGCTCCTAAAGCCACATTTTCTGGAAGGCTTATATTTTGCTCTGATTTTGTACTTAGTAATTCCCCTTGGCCTTTCACTATCAAACTCTTTTATTAATTTTTACACAAATGCCTACAGCAACAAAATGAATGAATGTCTTTCAAGGTTAAAATTAAAAATCACAATGAGAAAAAAAGTAAAGTTAATTAAAGAGAATCCTATGATACACAGGATTTCAATAGTGCAGTCAGGTGGGAATCTTGTTAAATGTTAAAATAATAAGAATACAGGGCCTCCGAGTAGAACCGCAGTGGTAAAGTGCTCGCCCTATCATCCAGAGATCGTGAGTTCGATTCCCGGGTGACGCTGTAACCTCTCGCAGCCGGAGGTCTGGAGAGAGCTGATTGGCCGAGCTCTCTCAGAGGGGAGGGATCAGAGGTACTTAGTGCTGACACATTAATCACGGCTCTACAGCCAATCAGAGGCGTCTGTGAGCTCACGCAAGCGGAAGGAGCGGATAGCGCTGTCC
>JAQMYL010000039.1:25774165-25784936 GCA_030014365.1 Clarias pachynema
CGATTCCGATGCCAGCTTTTTTTGTGGTATCGGCAGCATTTCCGATACCAGTATCGGAATCGGAACAACCCTAGTTTCCACAAGGCGCGTTCAAGTCAATCCTGGACTTTTGATTGTGCAGAATAACAGAACACAGTTATAAGAGTAAAAACTCCCTTTATTCCTCTATATAATGCCCTGCTACTGTACACTAATGCACTTTCCCCAGTGTTTCACTAGGGCCTGAATACCATGAAGGTAGAAAGGTTTCTCAGTATGACAGCCATGATCGGACTGCCTTTATAAAATTGAAAATGAAAAACTTTTTTATTTATTTGCTACGAACGACCTCTAACGGCCCACAGTCTGGTAAAGACTGATACAATGAAATGACCATAGTTTTTACTCTTATAATGATGTTGGGTTGTTCTGCACAATCAAAAGTCCCGGTTTGACTTGAACACTTTTTATAGAAGGCGTCAACATGCAAATGAGTCATTGAGTACAGTATACTGTTGTGTCTGGTGTGTATACAGTAATCATTTATAAATTTGGTCAAATTGTGCACGCCAATAGAGGACTGTCAATAAAACAATAGTTTATTGATAATAAAAAAACACTGAGTGTATCACAGATGGAGGCCATGCTTAAAAAAATGACACTTTTTTTTTTTTTTTTTTTAACCTGTAATGTGTAATTCTTATTTTTAAGAATGTATTTAAATCAATGATTTAAATCATTGGTAGGCTTTTCACCTGCCTGAGGAAAGCCTGGGTTCGATTCCCAGCAAACACTCCAAACCCATCCCTTGCAGAGCATCCTTAGTGCTGGTCCCAATCCTTAATATGAACTGGAGGGCTGCGTCAGGAAGGGTATCTGGCAAAAAACAATCTTGTAAAAGGAGAATCATTACTGGAACACACACCCACACTACATGCAATACACTATAGTTCTGAGTTCTTCCTTTCCTTTTCATCACCACCGTGAGATGTCTACACAACTCCCAAATATTCATCCTTTTAGAGATTTCTTAGCCTCTAAGATAAACAACTTTGTTTGATGCAGTCAGTCACTCTCTCTTGAAGCAACATGGTTAACTTATTCACACCCACATCATTTGTGACATTTCTTTCCACTCGTCACTACGCTGGGTTATCTGGGGATGCCGAGGATGCTTCAGCATTCTTCATGCTCTTTAAATGAGGACATTATGTTCTTCTTCAAAGGAGTGAAGAAATAAAAGACTTCTTCTCCAGGCGCTTCAATAATAAATACTTTATTTAGCAAGTAGCAGTTACAAAGCCTAAAAATCTTTGTTGATGTTTTTCTCCCCAGATGCTTCACAGAGGTTTTCTAGGAAAAAGGAGATTTGTTTGATTTTACATGGACGTGCTCTTCAGATCAAAAGTGTTTTGTTGTTTTGACGTAAAAGTGCACCAACGGCTTCACAGATTTATGGCTTTACCACCTCCACTTGACTTTGTTTCTGTTGTCCTTTAAAAGACTGTCATTTGATTCACCGAGTACCTTGATCAAAACCTGTTATTAGACTTCTCTGCCCAAATCAATACTCAGCAATTTACTGTGTTGAAGCTGCCTGTCCGGGTTTGCCTGCTAGGCTCTGTGTCTTATTGGGTGCAAATGCACCACCTAATAAACTCAAACCACAGGCTTGGGACAGTGCCTTTGATCGATCTTTAATCTCACCACTCTCTTTAAGATTAATGTGTTTACTACCACTGTTTCACCTTTTATATCACTAGTTAAAGGTTAGATTACCTTACTTATGACTTCATATAAAATTATGCAAAATTGCTTTGCTAAAGGTTGAGGTTAATGCAGGGAAAGCTGATGAAATAGTTAAACATCCCATTTCTTTTTTTTAAAGAAGTTAACACAGGTCTCTAAACTCCTTCAAAGAGTGTTTGTTAATGCTCCAGCTGAAACACTCCTTAGATAATGCGTTTTTTATACCTTCCTTTATTTCACTCCTTTTTCAAATGTGCTGTTTCACTCTCACTCATCTCCTATACTGCTTTATCCTGTATTCAGGGTCGCTGGGACCTGGAGCCTATCCCAGGAGGCTTAGGGCATGATGCAGGGTACACCCTGGACAGGGTGCGAATCTATCTCAGGGCACACACACACACTCAGTCACACACTACGGGCAATTTGGGAACGCCAATTAGCCTAATCTACATGTCTTTGGACTGTGGGAGGAAACCAGAGTACCTGGAGGAAACCCACCAAACACAGGGAGAACATGCAAATTCCATGCACACAGAGACGGGAATCGAGCCTGGCTGGGAATCGAACCCGGACCCTGGAGGTGCAAGGCGACAGTGCTAACCACTACACCACCGTGCGCTGTTTCAGTGTCTTAGTAAATAAGCTACTCTTGGAGGTAGGGGGATATTTTTATATGAGGTCACATGAGTAATTTAATTGCTGTGTTTGTGCCCTGGCCAATACCAAAAAAAAAAAAGAAAAACAGGGAATGTCTTTTTCCCATATTTTATGTTGTACAAGCACAATGGAGACCCATTAGAGTCTTTAAAAAGTGAATTTTGCACAATAGGTGCCCTTTAAAAATAAGGAGATATAATAAGTGTAGCCAATCGATGAACACTTCCCAAAACTCTCCTCCTGGAATATGTACCGGTCCTGTTGCAGACTTCCCAAGTGGTAGATTTGTTCAAGCTAGATCAGTGGTTCTTATCTCCAGTCCAAGTATTTTAGTGCTTTCTCAGCTTCCAGCCTACCTGATTTGACTAATTAACTAATTAATGTTTTTTTAAAATTAATGATAGAGCATGGAAAACGCTATAATATGCAGGGCAATGGTCCTCTAGGAATAAGGATGAGGACCACTGGGCTAGATGACTTGAGCTGTAATGAATATAAAGTAGAATAATAGTCATAAATGGTGCTCCATCTGAACTGAAACATCTGGGGCTTGATTGACTCGAATGAATAAAGATATTTTGAACAATCTATTGATTTATTCATCTTGAGTACTGCTTTACCTTGACCAGGGTTATGGCGACTTCAGATAGAAACACTGAGTACAAGGCAGGAGTGCTCATTAGACTACACTTTAGTCCACTATTTAACTCTAGATTTGGGCCTAGAAAGTTGTTCAAATGGAGTGGTCCAAAGAAGCAATCTCTGGGAAGCCTTGATTTCCAAAATTGGGTGTGGACATTATAATTTAAGGAAGATAAATGATTGGTTCAACTTTTCATGTCATGACATTTTGTAATAATATGGAAATGAACAAACCTATTTGCGCATGAGGACGAAATATACAAAATTTCATACAGACATCAACCGAACCTCAGGATCGAACCCAACAGCTGTGAGGCGCCAACGCTAACTGCCGCCATTCACCTAAAACGTGGTTGGTAAAATGACAAAGAGGGATCTCTGAACTTGGTTACATTACAAGGCCTTAAAATACATGTCTCCTGGTGGTTTTTGTACACTATATTTCTTCTACATTCATGTACGGTGGATTGTTCATTAGTTGGTTAAAGAGAATAGCCACTGGTCATGAACTGATCCATTTGCTCCTACATCCTTCTTGATAAATAAGACATAAATATTACTTTTCTTCCTATGCATACAACCATGTTTCTCACGAATTCTATTGGAAGAATTGACCTTCACCATGGTGGCAGTGCTTTTAATAGATTAACCAGTGCACCAGAGCTGATACATTAGCTCGAGTGCACTGAAAGCTGCGTTTGCTTTCGGTATATATGCGTGGTTGTGTAAGCACACAGTAAGTGAAAGTAGGGTCAGGATAGATACCTAATTTCAAGGTGCTAATGGCTTTCCCTGTGATCCTGAGTAATTACCCATATTGTCAGTGCCTGTTGGTAAAAACCATCTAGCACATTGCATCTCCTCTCAGACACTTAGCAGACACTCAGGGCTTTGAATATACCTCTAATTATACATCACTAGTCGAAACAGGTATAAAAAAAAAATGAGCAGCATATGAAGGGAGTAAATGGTTTTGTCAGGAAATGGAGTTAGAGATGGGGGAATGGAAGAGAAATGGGCGAAAGCAGGAAAATCAAGCAATACTATATGGCCAAAGGTAGGTGGACACGGGCTGTGTGGTGGTGCACCCTAGGCAAATGGCTCGTCTCTGCCATCCAGAGGTCTCGAGCTCGATTCCCAGGTGATTCCCATCCGCAGCTGGGAACCTAGAAAGAGCAGACACTTTCACACTCCCACATCAATCGTAGCAATTGGCTCATGGTCTGTGAGCTCAAAAATTGAGGAAGGGATTGGATAGCGCTTTTCTGTAAGCGTGTTACAGACTAATTTTGAGAAAGCAATACTGTAGTTTGAAAAGATGCAATGGGCTTAAATTTGGCTTAAATTTGGGCTTTAAAAAAGGCTAAAATTTGTAAGGGAGGGCATTCTTCCCCAAACCATTTCCACACTGTTGGAGGAAAACAACTGTCTAGATTGTCTTTGTATGCTGTAGTACAGTATTACAGTTCATCTTCACTAGCGCTAAGGGGTCCAAACCTCCTCCGGAATGACGATGACCTTTTTCAAAAAGTGAGGTCCATATAGATATCACTCGTCAAAACTGGTGTTGAAACACTTGAGCGGCTCGTACAGAGGCCTGACCTCCACCCCACTGAACACCTTTGGGAGGAACTGGAATGCAGAACAGGCATCATTATCTGACATCACTGAGTGACCTCATGGATGCTCTTGTGGCTGAATGAGAACAAATTCCCACAGCTGTGCTCCACAATCTAGCGAAAAGCATTCCAAAAAGAGTGAAGGTTATTATAAGGTTAGACCAACCCCCAAATTAGATGAATTTTTAGATCAATTAGAGGAAATGAAAGTTATCTCTAAAAGCAGAAGCTGGCTGATCTGATGGAGGCTGACATGGCAACAGAGGCTTTCGTTTTAGGCTTGACGTGATAAATAGCATGTAAATCGTATACTGTATCTTATGAAAGCCTTAATTAACTCTAAGAGGTCAGATCCTCCATTGACATCTTTTGTCATTGTCTTCCATCATTTGTACTTTGTAAGCCTTTTGTCTTTTATCCTCAGTTGTTTTTCTGCCGTACATGGTGAGTGTATCTTTCCATCATAATAATGCAAGTGTGTGTGTAGGCTTCATCATGTGGGAAATTGCATGATGCAGAAAGAAAGACAATGAAGCAAATTGTTATGCCCAGCGTTTGTCATGTATAAGTTGACTGCAGAAAACAACTGGTAGGCTTGCGCTCATGAGACGTTCATCCTGACTACATAACGGCCTGAATTTCATACAGTATATCCGCAGGGAAAGACATACAATAATGCTTGCAGCAGCCATTTTCTCACAGCAGCACTCCCAAGTTGTTATACCAATTCTGTGATGTGCTAAGTGCACCTATTGTGTTATTACACTATCTACTGGGACTTAAAGTAGACGAGTGAGCCTCTCTCTCTCTCTCTCTCTCTCTCTCTCTCTGCTACATCCAGCCTCTATCATATTTCACATGTAGCCATCCAACCTGTAATATTAGATTTAATAACTGGTTGTATTAGAATGTGAGAACAGCATACCCATTTTGCACTATTTTGCCCTATAGCCATAATATTGTGAGTTCATATCTCAATTCTAATAATTAAAAATAATAATAAATGTCTGCTTACCATTATGTTCACAGACAGTCATCTGTAGCTCTTATGGATTGCGCATTCAACCTTTGACCTTTGAATCCATTGGTCTTTGGACACAAGTAATGTAATCGATGATGCT
Source organism: Clarias pachynema (assembly GCA_030014365.1). NCBI lineage: Eukaryota > Metazoa > Chordata > Actinopteri > Siluriformes > Clariidae > Clarias > Clarias pachynema. The sequence continues at coordinate 25,779,933 of JAQMYL010000039.1, forward strand.
GATTCATGCTGACAGTATGTACGCTACTTCTTTCTTCAGTTTTCAATGGCATACTGTACAGTGGTACCTTAGCATACAAATCTAATCAGAAATTTTGTATTGTAAAACGCATTTCCCATAGGAAATAATGTAAATGCAAAAAATCCATTCCAGCCATTTAAATATATCACCTCTATGTTGGTATTTTCTCTCCAAAAAGCATTTAAAAGCTTGTTAGAGAATATTTTGGCCACAGGTTTCTTTGAGTCAAGTGTGTTAAAATCTTATGATAAAAATTCAGTGTCAAAAAAAAATAAAAAATATGTGTGAATTTTGGATGATTTTGCAAAATGCTATATAACTCCACCTTCCACTGAATAAATCAGCCTGCAGTTGTGTTTGTGGACACATACAGTAAATTTCTAAAATTGCATCAATAATAATGTTGAATGAGTTTAAATAAGTTCAATAAAAAGTATAGGAAACTCATTGTTTAATTGTCATGGCAGCAACTTGGAACACGGAACAAAAGAAAAACATTTTTAATTACAAAGCTTGCTGAAAATCATGCGAAAGATTAAAAATAATACACTATAGTTTACAGCATCGCCGGACATTTGCAATTTATGCAGTTTTATAAGAAAATTAGCTATTAATTTTTACTGAGTATCCTATAGAACCACCCACAGTTCTTTTGAACACTTTGACTGTTGCACCTGACTCTTTTTGTCATGCAAAACTCGACAGCTTCCATTATGTTTATTTATTTATTTATTTTTATAATGTGCTGCTTTCTTTTCTGGAAAAATGTTTTTTTTTTTTGCTGCTTTTAATTTTGTGGTGCAATACTAATGTTTGAAGATCAGAAATGCTTTTGTACTCACTCTATAATAAAGTCATAAAAAAATCTAACAAATGTGGTACTAAGAAAACATAGGGTGCCTTAGACATTTGCACAGTACAGTATAAGCTGAATCACTAAAAAAACCTAAACATCAAAAAAGACAGCAAAAATTGCGGTCTGATGTGGTGCAACTTTTTGTAAGGAGACCGGTAAATTAGCAAGTTTGGTCATCGTTTTGTAACAGCGAAATATAAATCTGTAAATATTTAGGACAGTCTTTAGGATGGACGGGGTTGAGTTTCTTAGTAACCATGTTTAAATGTTTATAGTTGCTATGAGATAAGGGACGGCAGCAAATTGGTCCTTGAACGTTCCACAATATTCCTTGAAAAAAAAAATGTAATTATGAATGTATTAAATTAATGTCATTTTAATTAATTTGTTAGCTGTGGGAACAATAGCAATTGTTGTGGTACAATAGCAATAAAACAATTTAGGGAATGTTGCTATTGGAAAGTAATCAACTTCAGGGTAACAAGGAACTCAATTTATTACTGAATAACTAATTAACATTGATTATTTTTCTATAGTGGCAACCTCCCTTGTGTTCTAGTCTTTGTCATTTTTTTTCCCTTGCACTGGATTTTGAATGGCCATTAAAGTTGTGGAGAAACACTTAAAAATACAGACTTATGTTTTGTTCTGAACATGCTTTAAAATAAATCAACATAATCTGGGACTTTACAGGGTTATGTTTGTAAATGCTGTTTTCTTTCTTTCTTTTTTCATTATTTCTTCTTATTTTTCTACTTTACCTTGAAGCCATTCATACCATAGATATTTGTGTTCCCCCCGCTCTTATTTGTGGCCTGACTCAGAAGAGTGCAACGCTGATTGTATCTTGTTGACAGAGATCAAGAGGAATAGAGCGGGGTTTTTTGATCAAACGTCTGTGTTCATTCATGTTCCGTGATGCGCACTCATATTTGTGTAAATAACAAATAGACTCTTTAGGGCCGGCCTGCATTTACCGGGCAGCGTGAGTCATCAGTGGAAGTAATGTCTAGAAAACATTTGGCTGATTTGTGTCCTGGCTATCAGGACCAGATGATGGGTTCAGCCTGCATGGAGATTAAAAGCGGCACGTATACAGGTTCCCTTATGGCACTGCTAATGTGCTGTCACCGTCCTTCAGGATGTGGAAATTGGACTTCATTTTTTCAATGAAACTTAAGTGATTCATAAGAAACATGACATATAGTAGGTTTAACCACCTGCAAATGGATTTGTGAAAATAATCCAAGGAACAAGGTATACTTTATAAACATCAATTTACTTTGAAGCAGGTAATAAAACTATGGCATATGATGTTCACTTTTGTCTTCGATGGTCGTTTTATATTTTATTCCAAAATATGAGGGATGTTGGAGAAACTGGGACTTGAATGAATCTACAGAAGACTTCAAGCGCAGGATGATGATGATGATAAGAATGTTGAAATGTAGAACAATTAGCGAAAGGAATTTGTGATTCTTGAAAATAGACAAATAACGTGTCACCAGCTTGCAGAAGAGACGCATCAGTCTGTGGGAACACAATCATTCACCAACATCACGTGCACATTACAGGAAGTCGACTGGGACGCTCCAATTGATTTCCACATGTTTTGCCCATTAAAGGAGTTCCTGGGAGGCCATCGTTTCAGATGTGAAGCAGGCAGTCTGATCATGGCTCTGGCTTATTGAGAAAACTTCCTACCTTGATGCTATCTAAGCGCTTGTGTAACGCTGGTATAAGTGCATTAGTGTAGCAGGAAATTATATATACAGAAATAAAGAGATTTTTTATTCTAATAATTGTTTTGCTTGGTAAAGAGACTGCAGTTCCAGTTTATTCTAAAGGAGTTGAGTCCCTGAATGGACTAAATGTCAAAGTCATTTTAAGTTCATCTACTGTAGCTTTGTGGCTACACATGACAGAACTTACCAAAGTAACAGGACACTTCATGTTTACTGCAATTATATACTGAAGATCTGTGCTGCGATTTTAACAGGTCCATGAATTTCTTCCAGCCTGGAATGGGATCTTGAGTTTATTACACGGTTGCATAAATAGTTTCATTATTTAGACATTGTCTGAATAACAAATCAAGCATCTGGAAAAACAACATAATGACATTGTACACTTTTTATACTGAAACAACTGCACTGCAGTGCGACATGAATTGCACTTGATTAGGCTACAAATTAAATGCTAGTATTCGTCTAGATATAATCGGATATGTTAGATGTGTATATGATACCAAGTACTTGAAATAATTTGGATATTTACAACTGAAAATGCATAATCATTCATATGGCGAAGCTTTCTTTAAAGAACTGTTGATTTAACACTTACTAAAGGAGTCTTCCCAGCAGGACTTTCTGCTGTTTACATATTGTGGTGACGTCAATCTGGCTAATTAGGTTGTTTTTGAAAGTTAGAATTACTTTGATGAAATGATGCCAGACCACGCCAGACAACGTGATGATGGGATAATGATAACGAATAACACAAGGTTGTGAAATCAGCTTCAAAATAATATTGATACCAGACCGATAGCTTGAACGGGCTTCGTCAATCGCTTCAGCAAGAACACTGCGTGCATACCACTGGACCACTAGGGAACATATTGTTGATGCATGTACTGCACATTACTCTCAGGAAAAAGATACGACAGCAGTTTACCGGAATAATACATTCGAAAGCAGCCAAAAGGAAAACTTCAAGATGTACCTCACAGTAATATTTCTAACCGAAAATAAGATGTTCAGAGAGGGAACATTAGAACACTAAGAGATGCGGACATGAGATAAAGACGCTGGGTGCAGGAAGCTGTTGTGTCCGTCCCAATCTCTGATCAGAATTGTAAACCCTGTTAGAAACTTAAGGGATCGCGGCTGATATCAGGTACTGTAGCTGGGAAAGCAGCTCAATGGTTAACGCACTGGACTACCGATCAGGAGGTCCCAGGTTCAAATCTCCTGGACCATCAAGTTGCCACTGTTGTGCTCTTGAGCAAGCCCACAAACCCTCGATTGATCAGGGCCTGTATTCACAAAGCTTCTTAGAATTCTCTCAGAGAACTCCTATCTTTGCCTAAAACGTCCTAGCTGTGAGTCTTAAACTAAAAGTGATTTAAAAAACTTCTTAGAGCAACTGATCCCGTTGCTAGGGATGATGCAGCATTTCAATGACTGTGATTGATTGATAAAAAATCTGTAAAGGTCTTGAAATGTGCTCTTTGTGAAAACAGAATATATGATAATAGAATAGACAATGAAATAATGTTTGTATATAATGAAATTGTATAATCGTGACTACAGGCTACTTTATGTGATAGCCTAAATATATTAAAATTAATTAAACAGCCAAATGTTGAAAATGTGTCTACTTTTGAAGCAGCCAATTTCCATGCAGTAGTTACTGTACTGTCCTCTATATACGTCCTCTGTATATTTTGACAGCGAGCTAAACTCCACCCTCATTAAAATGACAGATACGGTATGTCTCTTTGCAACTTTTAATAAGGATAGGGTAAAACTATGAAATAAAGAAAGAAAACTAGTGATGGAAAGTTTGAATCATTTTAGTGACTCTGTTTTTTTTAATCTTGTTCATCAAAATGAACAAATCATTTTCATTTCGTTCTTAAGATCTCAGAAATAAATTTAAATGTTGCATTTTCAATACAAAGACCCCAATACGTCTACACACACAAGTTTTTCTATAGTTCCAGTAATGAAAATATTAAAATGCAGCTAAGGACATATTATAATAAACAGAATGAGTAGCTCGCCTCTCATATTTTCTAGTCTGAGTCGTTCATTCTTTTGAATCTATTGCACTGCATAGCGTCTATAGGAGTCACGTGACAAAGGAACGAACGACTCGGGACCTGAAGATTCGTTAAAAACCGTTCAATTCTGTTTCCTGTGTACTGCACTGCATAGCGTCTATGGGAGTCACGTGACAAAAGAATGAACGACTCGGAGTAGAAGAGTCATTGAGAAAGAATCGCTCAATTCTGTTTCCTGTACATAACCTACGGAGGTTTTGCGATGATTTGCGCATGCGCGCCCAGTAGAAAATGAACGAATCACTCTCCGAGACTACTCGTTCTTCTGAGTCACGTTAAAGAT
>JAQMYL010000039.1:25800222-25823222 GCA_030014365.1 Clarias pachynema
TAAATAAAAAAAAAAAAAAAAAAATTTTTATACAGATATATAGATATATATATATATATATATATATATATATATATAAAGAATAATTGAATAAAAGTGTTCAGGCTTTAAAAAAAATATTTAACTTCCCCTCTCATTATTTAATTTGAGATCCAAGCTGATTTGCATCAGGTGATTAAAAAAAAAAAAAAAAAAGACATTTAATTGCATTTTCATTTGAAAAACACACCACGTTTATCACATTAACAGTACAAATCATTATCGTTCAGGATTAGACAGATGATCAAACCTGCTTCGGTTCATATATTTACATACATATACATGGTTGGATTCAATACAGCAATCATATTTGCTCTTCTCTCATTTGCATCTCAGTGATTGATTTCAGCAATCACTTGATCAGGGGTTCAGCATCTGTATCTGATTAGTTCTAAAACAAAAAAGGCCGACGAATCACATCACATCTCATTACATTCAGCACGCTTGCCTGAATACGCTCCAAGACTTTCAGCTCACATGGTTCTTTGCTTCTTTCTTACTGATTCATCAATCATCATACACTTTCATTTCAGTACACATGCTAATATTTGAACCCACAAATCCATGCTGTACATTTTGATCCCAAAATATAGTCGAGTTCATCCATGACACGTCACGATGGTTCAGTCTGTCGAACCATCAACCAAGAAGCTTCCTCCTCATCCACCGTCTTCTTCTTCTGCATCCTCTATGTTTTCAGTAGGATTAACTATATATATATATTTTTAAAAAAGCAATAGAACATTGAATTATTTAAGAAAACCTTACACAAAGTTATTCCCACTATATCCTCAGTGCTTACGTGTAATGTGTTGCGCAGAGACGAACACCGGCCCTTGGCCTGAACACAAACTAAAGGTAACAGGTGGCATAAGCTCCAAAGCAGGAAAGCTGACCTGAAAATGCATTTGAAAGTCAAGTGCATATAACTTGAACATATTGTCCTAGAAAAGTAGAAAGTTTAGCTTGCAGTTCAACTCACTGTGGGCATACAGTGACGCAGGGTGGCGATCGGGACAGGCTTGGACTCGCCTACTCCGTCAGATACAGCAATTACATGCATCTCGTCACTTGCCTGTGCACTGAGGCATATCTGCACCAGCAGATGGAAAGTGGAATAAAATACTAAATCACTTATCTGATTTTCTTGCCTTAAACATAGAAGAGACCAAGGTTATTATGTGTGTGTGTGTGTGTGTGTGTGTGTATAATAGCATATAGCATAATTTCAGACACTCATCAGAAACTGAATGATTTCATAAAGCCACCTACTGGTGATTGGTGGGTGGAAAAATGGACTGTCATTTGCATTCTCATAGCAAATTGTTATTCACAGCACAGATGCTCACACACCATTATAATGTTAGAAGCAGCACCATTTATTCCAGACCCGTCATTTTCAAATTCATCCCCAATACTCCAAGCACACAATATCTAAGGTGACTAAGGTGGAACAGCTACCCATGTTTCAGACATAAATACAGTGGCAAGACTACTGTGAGGATACGCATTTAAGTTTTGAAAAACTTTGCTGGATTCATCGAACCATATGTACGTCTTGAAAAGGATTGCAGTTTTGTTCCATAAGTGAGGTTTAGCTGTATGCTCTGGTTCCTATCACGTTTTCAGCCAAGATATCCTAACGGTTGAGTTGCTGCTCTGTTCTGGGAGCCAGATTTGGATGAGTTCATTGCCATTGTTCCATGGCCACATGCAGGCCAAATGAAAGTGATGCGGGTGGCCTGGCACCAAGCCATCTAATATTTTGCTATTCACTGAACTAATAATAGTGTGTGTGTGTGTGTGTGTGTGTGTGTGTGTGAGTGAGTGAGTGAATGTATTAGAGGAAGGAAAGGGTGGGGTGGATTTTCATGCACTATTGATCAGGTCCAAATGTTGCCACTTATCCAGTCCTATCTTCTATTAAAAATATTCCAAATGAATGAAAGTCCTCTTGCTATGGAAGACAAATTCCAGACACAGGCATCAATTTAAATTTGGTTTTGTTCTCATGGAAGCTCATGGAAGCCAATCCATCACTTAGGAACTGATGAGTGATCTTACTGTTTTAATGAAGAACTGGTTCTCCAAAAGATCATCTTCTGCCTCGAACACGGCTGTGGTTTGGCTGGAACTCAGCTCGCATCCTGGACAAAAGACAAACATATCAATGGAGAGTGAGCATATGGATGGTGTTAGTCAGTCAGACAAAAACAAAAAAGATGATACCAATGAAAAAGCCAAGTCCTACCCCAGTGCACACAGACTTTATCAGAAATGGATGAAGAGCTGGTGATATCTGACAGGCTGACTGAAGATATAGAGTCGTCTTCAGCCACACAGGTTGTCATTTCACTGAAATTCCAGGCCTCACCTCGCTACACAAGCAAAGTTAAGGATATAAAGAGTTGTTCATACCTTTGAGACAAAGAGAAAGGCCATTTCTCCAGCTTCAGCTGGATCAAAGTAAATGCATGAGATAAAGTTATACAGCATATGTTTTTAAAATTATTATTTTTTTAAATTTTTTTTACAGTTTGTAATTTTTACAACATTGATATGCTTCAAATGGAATCCAATTGAAAAAAAAAATAAATCATTAATTTCATCTCCAAAAACATAATAAAAAAAAATTATTATTATGCTTTAGTTTGAAACAAGTAATATTCCTCCAGCTCTGTGTTTGGAAATTCCTAATATTATTTGAGTATTTATGAGATTTGAACTTACTGAAAGACAAGGCGAAATCAGACTCTAGGACGCGAGGAATTCATGGGGAAAAAACAATAATCAGTGAGTAATGAATCTCAGGTGATTTCTGAAACGCCACTATGATAACTCAAATGACCGCTAGAGGGCAGCACAGACCTTTTAACAATATGCCTTCTATTGAGGTAAATAATAATAATAATTATAATAAAGTGCTCTGCTTTTTGCCAAAAAAGTGACATTTTATAATTTTTATCAGTGACTTAACTTTATTAAGTAACTTTATTAAGTGACTTAAATATTAAATTTAATATTTGAGAGTCAAGGAAACGGTGTTGAAGTGACAGGTTTGGTGATTCTACTGGAGTGAATTTTATCCCTTTACTGATTCACTCACTCATTCACTCACTCACTCATCGTCTATACTGCTTTATCCTGTTACAGGGTCGCAGGGGGCCTGGATCCTATCTCAGGGGACTTGGGGCATGAGGCGGGGAACACTCTGGACAGGGTGCCAATCAATCGCAGGACACACATATAAACACACACGCTTATTCATAAACTACGGGCAATTTGGGAACGGCAATTAGCCTAATCTGCATGGTTTTGGACTGTGGGAGGAAACCAGAGTACCCGGAGGAGAACCAACCAAGCATGGAGCATGCAAACTCCATGCACACAGACCCCAAGGCCGGAATCGAACCCTCAACCCTGGAGGTACAAGGCGACAATGCTAACCACTCATAACCAAGTCATCATGCCTCCCCTTTCCAGCTCTTAATAATAATAATAATAATAATAATAATCACTACTATTAACGCCATCAACAACAACATTTAAAGCAATGAAAAACAGCAGACCTTGTGTCAGCTCAGGCAACAAAAAAGGACTACAGGCTTTTTTGTTTGGTTGTTTTCTTAAGAACAGAAAATTGGCAAAAACACAATAAAAAATAATAACAGTTTAAGAGGAATAATTTGCTTTCAAACTATAATTTGAGTAACAAAGTTGTCCATTTAAAAGAATCTTGGACATTGCAATGTTCTTGAAAAAAAAAAAAAAAAAACACAGTTCTGCCCAGACGTTCATGCATACTCATGAAGTTCATGGTAATATTGGGCTTGAAATTTTTATTTTTTATTTAATTTTTTTCCTGGGACAGAATGATTGATCATCATACTTTTTTTTTCTGAAATCAGCACAGGGTCAAAATTATACAGGCAAGGTAAAAAATATATTTTCAATTGATCTTTTGCACACACGTGACCGTGTCACAACAGTGGATGGCGGAAGCACTATTAACCGATATTAACCTACTATGTATTTTTATGATAATTACATACGAGGTGTATTTCGGGGCCAAAAAATAACAGAAAGATTACCTGATGATTACACGATGTCCTACCTCATTACCTGATGCTTTGTTACACAGACAAAAGAGTAACCTAGCGACGGACAGCTTCTGTTCTGCTGATTATTTTCATATGTAGCATGTTGTGGCAGGCCTGATTGCCTTATTCACACTGATAAAGCTACTGTACTTGGATGAGTAGTGAAACATTTAAACCTACCAAGAAAGAAGTCCAGTTGACGTGACTCCCAGATAACCTTACTTAGATGTCTGAGAATCTATATAGACAACTTAATCTAAAGAGAAACAAATGTGTGACAAAGGATGAAGAAGGTAGTGATGATATTACCGTGCAGACATTAACTCATGCTGACATTTCAAGCTTTCTACTCAGTAACTAACTAATTGTTCTCAGGTTGAATCCAAAATACCATAAAACCATTACCATACCATTAAACTTTATCATACGTTACTTCTTGCTAAAAGGCTTCCGTTGCTGGTTCTGAATGTAGGTTTAAGACTGGCATCAGTTACAGTATGTCACTTTTGCATTCCAGAAGTTTGCAGGACCATGGCGGACAGATGTTGTGACATCACATGGAAGAGGTTAATAGGATTGAGACTCCAAAAGCCTAAAGTTAGCCTTTTTTAAAATAAATTCCACAACCACGGTTTATGCTCTTTGTCATGTTAGATACTCAATTGTCTTCAAATTCCAATTGTTTGAATTTATGCTAAACAGTTCTAAGTTTTCCTCCTTCTCCATCATTCCACCCAATTTGTGTAATGCACCAGTTCTGGCAGTAAAAAGTCCCAAAGCATGAAGCTAACTACAGTAACTAACTAACATGTTTAACAGGTGGTACAACTTTCTTAGGGTTGAGTTCCTCACCTTTACTCCTTTCATGGCCCACAGGTTTTCACTTCATGGCGGTTTGAAGCTTGCATGACTCTAGACAGTGAAACAGGTGCTCCAGGAGCTTCCATTTTATAGCAGGCCTGCACCTATGTGGTTCCTGAGTAGTCCTAGATCAAACAAATCAATTTTCATTTCAGCTGTGGATATGAGTTTGGGTTGTCTTCCAGACCTGCACCTCCCAATAACTTGTATTTTAACTTTAAGCTCCAACGAATAAATAATCTAAGAGCCTTTTACTGTATCCTTTACTTTTTACGTTTGATTCTGTGTTGATATCAGAAAACCCAAAAAAAAAATTAAACATGGGGTGCCAAGTTATTGTGGTTTGCTGCCCCAGAAGCAGATTCGTTCAAACTAATTATTGCAAGTCCGATATTTCCAAGGCATTCGTCTTCCTGATGAGTGTATGTAAACTTCTGACCACAAGAGTATTTTTCATCTTTCCATGATTTTGGTGACATTCTGTATAGTGGAAATTTCTGGTAAGAATGTTCCTTGTGGAATAGTCAGATTATTATTCAGGGTGGTAGATGGTCTACATGGTGTAGTAGAGATACCGTTTAGTGCAAATGTTACGGAATGAGAATGAAATATACCCTTTTCATTACCTATAATGGGTGACACAAATATGTTTAAATGGATTGAACATCATGGTTTTGGCACGTGAAGAACGTGCAAAAGAGAGTAACCTGAGCTCAAGATCGAACTCAGGACCCCGGGGCTATGAGGCAGTATTAGGTAGTTGTAAAACACACTTTACCTATGGCTCTTACTTTTACATTGCATTCCTATAGGTAAATGTAATGGCACACAACTAGCATTGTACTGGTGGAGTAACTTCAACCCTGAAGTAAAAAAAAAAATAATGTACACGCTCCTTAAGAAAAGCATACCATGTCACGTCAAACTTTTTTTAATTTTTTTTTTTAACTTAGTCAGTGACCGCTTACTGCCAAAAGCAGAAGCTTTAAACAGGTAACCACCTGGCACTCACACCACAGGGATCTGCCATCCTACTTATAAGTATCAGCCTTTTATTAATGTTAATTATGGGGTCCTTGATAAATGTTGCCTTAATGGCACAAGTACAGATGGTTTCACTTTAACATCTTAAAGTGATTGCTTACATTAGATGGCAGAGAACAAGGGGTTCTATTACCCCTATATTAAAAAAAAAAAGGAGGCTATTCACTTTTCACTTCTTCAACTGCCATACTAAGTATCTTTAATTCTTAATGTTAATGAATTCAGACATATTGCTGTCTGAGCTATAATTGCTGTAATCTCTGCTGCCAGTAAAAACATTGGGGTTTTTGTCTCACACTACATCAATTTGCCCACTTTATTGACCAGTGTTTGACTTTAATAATAATAATAATAATATAAAAATTGGTCTGACACAGATCCTGATTGTGGTTCTTGGATTTATTTGATGAACATGTGATACGCTCATACTGTACAACAACAGACAGATTTGAAATTAATATTTTAAATGCAAAATAAAAATAAAAATCCAGATTGTCTTTTGATAAGAAACAGAGACCATCCACGCTACCTGATCAGGTACGTTTCTGCAGTTTAACACCACTGACCGTGCAGCCGGATGTACACATGAATACAGAGCACTTGGTCTTGCATGCAGGAATGCAGAGTTTATCTTGCATGTGCTGAAGCTCTGTTCTTGTGTAAAAGAGCGACGCAACAGGGCTGATAACAAGTGCCAAATTCTTCTGCCTCTGATCTTGGATGTGTTGGAATTGAGATCAGGGGTCATCATGGGATGATTAAAATCAGCTTTTTCAAATATCTGCCATTTGCATATTAAAGCATGAAAAGAGCATTTTAAAATACAGTAATCAAGTGAAAGGAGAAAGATGGAGGTTATGTAGAGGTCAAGTTCTAACACCAAGCCGGTAAGAAGAGCCAGGGCCATGGTGGGACCAATTTTCAGCTCAGGACTTCATACCAAAGACCAGACCAGATCTTTCCATGGTGGAGAAACATGGATAAAAAAGAGACAGAGAAGTTTATTACGAGGGATGTTCAAGTAAAACTGGGACTTTCTAGTGAATGATGGCATAAAACTGATTAGGCACAGTAGAGTGAGGAGGATCTTAACCGCAGTAAAATATTTTAATTGTGCAAACGTTTTAAAGAAGGCAATATGTCCATGAATGACATTCCCGGGCTGAGGTGGCTCAGATCCCACTGCAGTCGTATTCGTGAACACCGGATTTTTGAAAATCGACAGATAAGTTGTCGCCAACTAGTGGAAGAGACGCATCCTATTGAGGGAACTGCACAATCCGAACACCACATGATCATTACAGGAACTCGGCTGGGAGTTATTGCTACATCCCCCGTACAGTCCTGACTTTGCTCCAAGCCATTTCCACATGCTTGGTTCATTAAAGAAGTTCGGTCACGGCTCTGGTGTACTGAGAAAACTTTCTACCTTTATGGTATCCAAGCACTAGTGAAACACTGGGATAAGTGCATTAGTGTAGCGGGGGATATCTGCGTTCTGTTATCCTGCACAATCCAAAGTCCTGGTTTAACTTGAACGTTTCTTGTAGTTACTAGTCATATTTTAATAAGAATATGATCGTTAAATAATGTTCTTTTTAAAATGCAAAAACAGCTGATCATGTAAAATGAAAACTATTTAAACAAAGGCCCATTGCAACGGTGTCTACACGTTAGTTGGTTCACACGCTGAAAATGCCAAAGCCCTATAGCGTCAACACCCGCCTAAGCAGAGTATTGGTTTCTGTGTCTTTGTTTATTACCATGTCACTGGCAGGGCTGGACAAAAAATCTGCCCTTATATTTATGTGGCCCACCACTACAATCCAGAATCAGACCAGACGGACACCAATCATACTGTATATGTTGTATGTCAAAATCTTTCAATATTATGGAGAAGTTTTTTTTAAATTTCTTTCGATGAAATGATCAAACACAAATGATTTACAGTGCAGAGATGTCTCAAAAGCATTATGTTCATTTATGCACACAATACATTCTGTATTTTAATAGAAATTAAAATATTTTAATATATTTAACTGGATTTATGTTAATATATTTAACTGGATTTCTTTTTATATTTTTAATCTTCAAAATAAAACAAAAATGGCTTGAAATATTTCACTTTATGTGTTATGCATGTAGAATATATGAGAGATGAGAGTTTCACTTTTTAAATTAAATTTTCCATCATATTCAGTTTTTTGTGTGTGTGATAGACTGTATTGGCTGCCTAACGTTTACCAAACATTTTAGCTTTTCCCCAAGTAGCTTTTCCATACTGCATAAGCAGGCGTGCGGGGTGGCATGAAATAAGATTTTGTATAGGCAGAGCAAAATACTTTGCCTATTGCGCCATGTGATTGGGCATTCACTGTCAGTGTAAGACACAAACCAATGGGCTGCTGTCCCTGTACGATAAGCTGGAATATATATTGTATTGGCCCCAAAGTGTGTCCACTCACTGGGAAAATGCCTGGTGTGCCAGATTACCAATCCAGACCTGGTCATTGTCTATAAACATGAGGAATTCACATTATTAGCATTAGGTGTAAACCATGCTAATGCACATTAGCAAGAAGGTATCCAAGTGTTTCTGTGTCAAACCGCTTCTTAGCTTGTTCTTCACGAACATCAGTGTTGTTTAGAGAAGTGTCGAGTCCAGTTGCATTGGGTTGTACTGAGTAATGATGAGGTGAACACACATGGCACAGATCCTATTTCCCAGGTTTAACTTTGGTTTCATGAACAGTGGTTCACCTATATCCTTCTACACTCCTACTGGTAGCTTACCTCCTGTCTTCACAGTGTAGCCCTCCAAAGCAGGCTAATTCAGCCCCTCGGACTGGGATGCCAGGCTAGACAGTGACAACAGTAGCATTAGCATTGAATTTAACCAGACATTTACTGATTGACAAAGAAGAATTTACTGATTTTTAGAGAGCTGATTTGGGGATCCTACTTGCCTCTTCGGGCCAAGACAAGCAAAGTCTGCTCAAGATCTTCCACGTAGGCTAAGTGTCACAGAATGATGGTGACCTCAAAGTCAGCATCTGGTGAGGCCATTGGGTCATCTTTGAAAAGTTCTGCTTGCATTTATTTTCTTAATACTGACCTATCTCTCTAGGAGTGCAGTCTGCACCACTAGCTTACAGCTGTCCATCTCTTGCAGCTGTGAGGCTGTCCTCTGTTGTGTCCTCCAGACACTGAGCTGGGAGAAGACCCATTCTCAAAGGAGGATTTGAGCAGTCAGAGCAGACTCCTACTTCAGAATGGGATCAGTGCATGGCTTTGTTTTGGCCCCCACTGCTTCATACTCATACTCAACACACAAGGAATCATCATATTGATTACCCATATATACAGTAAGACCTCAGCCCACCCCTTGGTTTCCCATATTGGGAGCAGTTCCTGTGACACCACCACCAAAATCACTGCCATTTTCCCACCTCTACATACACTTGCATGACCCTTAAAGGAAAATGGCAACATCATTAAGCAGTGAAAAGAGAGTTACACGTTTCTATAACCCTGCCTGTTTTATGTGCAAGTTCAAGGTTCAAAATGTGTACAGAAAACTAGGCATAAATCCGAATAGGAAACTGGTCAAAGAGAAATTGATATTCTCGCATTTGTACCATAAACTAGAATGACCATACAGGTGGCATCTTAAGCAGTATCTATCAGGTATCAAGGAGAAGTACTGTATCTGCAATTGTGTCCTTTACCACCTGGATGATGACCTCCACAACTTTTACCACAAGAGATCCTCTGTCTGCTGTCCCCTCCAGTGTTTCCTCCATGGTGCTTCTTGCTATATCTTCTGCCACATCCGTTACTGTACTATTGGAAAACGCATATCATACATACTCAAAAGTATTATCAACTCTAGAAAGTAGCCATGATTTACCACAATGTATAAAGGGCGCCCGATTCAAACCAGGACTTTCTCATGAATGAAGGCATAAATTGTTTGACATTTACAGAAGACCTCAAGCAAAGTAGTGATTAGACTCTTAGCTGCACTAAAACATTTAAATACCACAAACATTTTAAAGAATCCTGTACGTCCGTGAATGGTGACCCCGGCCCAGATGGCTCAGAGCTCACTGCAGTCGTTCCTGTGAACTTTCAGTGAGTGGAACCCCACATCTTTAAAAAAAACGATGGATAACTTGTCTCCATCTTGTGGAAGACACACGTACAGTACACTGAACATTACAGAAACTCAACTTGGAGTTGTTACCACATTCCTTATACAGTTGTCACCTGACCCCAAGCCATTTCCATATGCTTGGCCCATCGAAGGACTTCCTGGAAGGCCAGCTTTTCAGACATGAGGCAGGCGGTCTGATCATGGCTCTGCGGTACTGAGAAAACTTACTACCTTGATGGTGTCCAAGCACTAGTAATACGCTGGGATACAGTAAGTGCACTGTCCAGCAGTTAAGTGGCCCACTGAGAATGTTCTCCTGATTACTGACTCTGGCACTAAGTGTACAAAAAAACATACATATGGTACATTATACAACCATTAGTCCACTAATACATCCACTGATAAAATTGGATTAAGCAGCATTCCAAGACTGCTCATGTTTACTATAACAGCAATTTTTAACCACACTGCTTGTCCTTGTTTGCTACAGAAGATTCCAATTCCATTGTTCCATTGAACTTCAGGCTGTCAGTCAGTCTGTATGTTGTCATGGCAAAACACTCCCATCTGTTCTGCTTCTATGGTAACCATTTTCATTGTGAAAAAATGAACATATTTGGTCTAACATTGAGTGTTAATTTCTTGTTTGGAGACCTGTTGTATAAACACAATCATGCTGTGGTTTCCATCACGTTCCAAAACTATGCAGGTAGGTAGACTGGATACTTTAAACTGGTGTTTCTGTTCAGTCTTGTATTTCCACATTCCAGCCAGATTTTCACAGTTTGGTGCTGGATCCATCATACATATGAATGAATGAATGCATAAATGAATAAACTGTCAAACCAGTGTATTAGTGCTGCAATAATATCGTTTTACTCAGCCTGGTGTGATGCCGAAGAATATTCTTTATTTTTTCCTTCTTAGTAGTCCCACATGATTAGAATCGGGTCCTAGGGGCCTGTAAAAAGTGGAAGAAGAGGAAAAGTCCCAAATGATTGAAGAGGACTTAAGATAAACAGGGATCTGGAATGTGTATCTAAAGATGGAGGTGGTTGGAGTGGGTCCAGATGGAGGGCCAATTCTGGATTTCAAGCCATGCTGCTGTTTTTTCGAGAAGAGGAATTGGGAAAATGTGCTGAGCACGGTGTATTGAGAAACCCTGAAATAGGCCATAATTAAGCCGGAGTAGAAACTGTTGACTTTTGGATGATGTGGATATGCCAGATTAAACCTGGGGTGGAAACTACTGTATATTTGCAGTGTAACTACATATATTACGCACTTATTTATTTAACAGTGACAGCTTGCAAAGGCCCTTACTTTACTTTTCTTTTTCTTTTAATGCCTATAAATAAAATTTTTAAACATCACATTTTTTCTCTTTTGCATTTGGGAGTTATCAAACACAGTTTTGAAAAACCCCCTTGCTCCCTTTAACGTATTTAAAAGTGTTCCTTCATTACATAAGAGACAATTTCTAGTACAAACATATGGGCATTTTTTTTTTTACAGTTTATTTTTATACTTATTTTCAGCATCCAGTGATTTTTTTTAAATGTAAGAAAAGTTTTCAAGTCAAACTGGGACTGAGGATTGTGCAGAATAACCCCGGAGCCGTACTGATCAGACTGTCTGCTTCACGTCTGAAACGATGACCTCCCATGAACTGCTTTAATGGCTCAAACATGTGGAAATGGCTTGGAGTGAGGTCAGGACTGTATGGGGGATGTGGCAATAACTCCCAGCCGAGTTCCTGTAAGTTGCAATTGGTGTTTTGGCGAAAAAGTTTGTGTACAGTTCTCAGATTTGTCTACTCTGCAAGTTGGCGACGAGTTATCTGTCGGTTTTTAAGGATCATTCAGTGAATGTTCACGGGACTGCAGTGGGCCTGGATCGTCATTCATGGACATACAGCCTTCTTTAAAATGTTTGTAGCATTTAAGTCTTTTACTGCGGCTAAGGTTCTCATCACCGTCCTGTACTTAAAGTCTTCTGTAAATGTCAATCGCTTTTACACCTTCATTCACACCTGCATTCGCAAATCTTGACCGCCCCTTGTATTTCTCAAATATCTTAAAACTGCTAACTCATAGCAGTTGTTGGCTAAATATGAAGTTGTTGCACTGTAAAAAGTGATATCCTTGCAAAGTGAATTTAGTCAAAATAGTGGATTTCTCATTGTAAGGTATAACACAGCAAATATAAAATTATTAGGCCTATTTACAGATAAATTTTATGCATTTTTGAGAATATATTTATTGTTTTATTGAGAATTTTGCTAGTTTGAAATAAATGCTTAGAATTTTAGAAATACAATTACTAATTAATAATCTTAAATTTGCTTTGTACAATCTTAAATTGTACAAAATAGATATATTTGACTAAGATTGGTTTAAGATATTTTCTCTTACTCAGATATTACTTTTTGCAGTGTGTATTTTTATAGGTGATGTCATTGTCATTGAAACGTTTAATATCAGACATGAATTTATCGTATCAGGTAAGAAAAAAATCTTTTTTTACTTCTCAAGGTTATGACTCAAGGTTTTATACATAGAAAAATGGCAAGGTAGCATTCTTTCAGATTCCTTTAATGATATCCTTAAATGTTCATATTTATTTTATATTTTTAATTTTATATTATATATATATACCCAAATTCTAGACTTAACGTAAAATGTTACTATTATTATCAATATATATATATATATAGGGTAATAATAGTTTATATAATAGTTTATATCATTATATACGTTCATATATATATATATATTTTATGTTAAGTCTAGAATTTGGATCACATGGGGTCTACAGTATTTTTAAAGTGTTTTCATTAATAAATATCATAATATCTGAAAAAACTGTACTTTGAAATTTCTCTTTGTTTCCTTCCAATGCTCTTTAAAATTTGAAATTTGGTGATGTAACTTCCTGTTGATCATGTGACTTGTGAAAAATATTTCAAAGGAGAATGTGTTAAGGTAACCAAACCTAACATGATTCACACAAAATAATATAACATTTAAAAAAAAGATGTAAAATATACTTATAGTGGAAATGAACATATCTATTTTCACTTTCCATTCCTATTTTTAAGTGAGATATCAGTCGGACACAGACACACACACGACACCCTAGCCATGAAATCACCTTTGTAAATTCCTGTGTGTGGCCCTGGAGCAAGTCCTTTAACCCCCAGCTGTTCAGTTTTATGGTTTGGCTGTAATGTTGCCTCGACCTACAATAAAAGCCATTTGTACTAAAAGCCTATGATCTTTTAATCTTTAGTCTTGAAAGGAATTCCTGTTTCATCTTTAGCGAGTTCTGAAAAGGTGCACACACGACTCACGCTATCCCTCTGTTATCTTGTGTGTCTCCTTATCTGGACTTCAACACCTTGCCGAGTGCTGCAGTTTACTTTTAATGACCAAAAAAAAAAAAAAAGCACAGTTCCTATCTGTTTGGGGACAAGTTGAAATAGATTGTAAGACTAGGCTAGCTCTGTGTTGTTGTTGGGTTGGGAGTGTTTGGGGTGGGGGTGGGGTGCTTGGGTATGCTGACTAAGTGTAACCCAACAATGGTTTGCTCAGTTTTTATTTCGAGTACTTTCAAAACTAACTCCACCTATCCTTATTAGTCATTTTTCCAGATGGACATTATATATTTATTAACACTGGATGAATTGCATGGCAAAAACATTATTGCGATATAAAACTCTTCCTGAGTCTATGTCCAGGAAGAACAGTCTTGCATGTGGTTATAATTTGATCATATCAGGTGAACCGGACAGTGTTTTTAGAGACACCTTGCCCGCTGATGTACTTTCCAACTGAACCGTATATTTACTTTGGAGAATCTGTATGTGGACTACTGTTACTCAGTGCTCAAGTCTCAGGTGATGTACTGTACAGTACGCTTCCAGGAAGCCTGTCTGTCTCCCAGTGTCTCCGCTTCCACTCTGTTTTGTAGTCGCTCCTTGAAATTTTGGATGCTCAAGGTTTCACCTGTCTGAGATGATAGATGAAGCTAAGCCGGATGTACGTTTGAGGTGAAGAAACTGCTAGGGTTGATAAAACAGTCATGCCAGTTTAATTCCATTATCACTGCAAGCTCTATCTGGCTCAACCTGAAGAACCTTGTGGGATTTCGAAAGAGAGCTTTAGAAAGTTTTTGGATTTCAAGAAATGCTTTTTTTAATCCCAGCGTGCCGCCCTGACCCTAAAACCTTGGAAACTTTTCCTATGAGTTGGCTAAAACTTTGTTGTAAAACCCCTGTTTTGTTGGATCTGCTGTTTTGTATTGATTTCGAATCTAAAGCAGGCTGAAGATGGCGTGTCCCCAGTGATATGGGCTGAGCCTGGCACTGTAGTCTGAGCACTAACATAACCACACTGCATTTTGATACAGCACTGGCATTTGCCTTGTCTCATTTAAACATTCCAAGCATATAAGATTTGTTCATTATAAATACATATATTTTGTTGTTTGCGTTAATAACCAGTGTACACTTCTTTGCTTTCTTCTTTTATCCACTTTTTTTTTTTCATTTCCTGATTTTCTTCCTTCCTTACCTCCCTTCATTTCATTCCGTTTTCTTAATTGTTTCCTTCCTTCAATATTGCTTTCCTTCTTTTGTTCTACCTCCTTTCTTCCCTCCAGACATGTAACTTCTTTTCTTCCTTTTAACGTCCTTCCCTTTTATCACTTATTCCTTTTCTATTATTGCTTGTGTGCTTCTTTCCTTTCTACCTTTCATCAGTAATTTTCTTTCTACTCTTTCCTTCCTCCTTCTTGTTTCTTCTGCCCCTTTCCTTCCTTCCATCCTTCCTTCCTTCCTTCCTTCCTTCCTTCCTTCCCCTTAACTCCTTCTTTCAGTTTTGTTCCTTCCATTTTTCCATTCCTTCCCTTTCTTTCTTTGTTTTGCTTGCTCATTTCCCTTACTTTTTACACTATCTTTCCTTTCCTTAACTTCATTTTGGCATATTAATTCCTTCCTTTCTCCATACCTTTCCATAACTTCCTTTCGTCTGCTTTGTTGCTTCCTTTTTCACTCCCTTCTTCTTTCTTTCATTTCTTCCTTCCTTTATTTCCTTTTTTCACTTTCTTCTCTTAACTTCCTTTTACGTTCCATCCTTCCTTCATTAATTCGTTTCCTTTTTTCCTTCCTTTCCTCCTTCCTGCCTTCCTTCCTTCTTTTATAACCAAAACACAAAAAAATACAATCAGAATCTTTTTCATTAATTTATTTATATTTTTTATAGGGCTGCATAATGAATCATACAATCACAATCAACGCTGTGTGTCGTGTGTGTATATAGTGGTACACTTACATTAAAATAAGGCATTTTTGGCTTTGAAGTAGTGCTGCTCTTCCAGTAACCTGTTCAAACAGTCTGTGACTGATCTTATGATGGCCGTGTTTTAGTATTAAGGGATTAGCTTTAGTAAAATCTTTAGTTGACCGGTTAAATCTCTACTGAGAATGGCTCATAACTCCAGGATCAGGCTTTATTTAATCGCTTTGACCACAATAACCAATTTATAAAGACCGCAATGACAGCATTGTAATAAATCTCTCTCTCTCTCTCTTATTTAACATTGTGCAGCCCTGGATTTTTTAATTTTTTTTTACATCCTGTTATTTATACGCTTTATTAATGTTATAAGAAAGTCACATTGAACAAGGAATTATGTACACAGCTCGAAAGCAGTACAGATGCTACCGATTGATTCCTCTGAAACAAAACAAAACAAAACAAAAACAAGCAAACAAACAAGAACTGTGTCAGAGGGCACAACAAATATCCTGAGATCCACAGAAATTGTGTCCGTCATTGCGTTTTCTATTATTATTCATTTTCTTTTTTTCGCTTACTTTCCTGGCAGAAATTGAAATCTCAACGTTTGCACCTGATAATGAAAGACCGCTGCGTTACACTCGAGAAAGTGTAATCAGTTGTTTTTCTTTTAATGTTAGAATAAATTCTAGGTTGGGGGATTTTTTGTGTTAGTATAAAATGCTAGTTAAACAAAAGTATAATACAGAATAATATTGTTTGTCATGCCTCGGAGATTAGATGACTGAGGGTACACATCAATTTTTTTGTGTGTGTGTGTGTTTGAACGAATTATTAGAAACCTTAGCAGCTCTAAATTCTCCTAGGTTCTCCTTTTATATATACTGTATATATAAAAGCTATAGGGTTTTAAATTTTGTGCACATTGTGTTCGCAGCTTATAAAGGACTTTTTTTTAATACAAACAGAAGAAATAAAAAACAAACAAACAGAAAAAGCTACCATACTATTAGCTATACATGTCAGTGAACAGACATGGACCTATACGACATGAACACCTGTATCGTTCTTATAAACTCTTTGCACATTCACAGGTAAAATTGGGGAATAAAATAAATAGGAAATAATTTAACATTAAGTACAAAATTTGGTTTCAACCACTATTTTCCTATATTCTAAATGACAGACTACATCCGTTGTGCTTTAAAAAAAAAAAAAAAAAAAAAATGTCGGGTGTAGGTGTTTGTGCGCCAGAAGTGTTTTTTTTTCTTTTCTTTTTTTTCTTTTTCTTTTTCTCAAGTCCTTGCTTATGAAAGATAGAAACTCGCTGGGATGGATTCGACCTGTGAGAAAATCTGCAAACCTTTGATTGCTTTGAGACTACTTCACGTCACGCAGATCTAACTTGGCTTCCATTAGCCCCTTGTAAATTGTTGTCCATCACTCTGATCCAGCTTAACTGGTTTGATCCAGTTTTTTATTTGTTGCCCTATGGGCTAAAAAGTAATAGCAGCCTGGACTTGTTCTCCGGCGTGTCCATCCGCTTTTGCTTGTGCGTGAGCCGTCTCTGTGCGTGTCTCCGTTCGATCAGCCGTTCCCATTCGGTTTATCTTGCGTGTGTATTTCATCGAAGTCATTTGTGAGGTTGCTTTTATGGCTCTTGTGCAGTCCTTGGCCTGCTGGCCAGAAAGTTTATCCAATCTTGGCTGAAAATAGCACTCGCTTTCTCTCTCTCTCTTTCTTTCTTTCTTTCTTTCTTTTGCTTTCCTGCTCTGTTTTTCAGCCAAGCTGTAGACTCTCATTCTCCCAGCCGCTGTAAGGTGGAACTGGAAAAGATAAATAGACAGAGATTTTGTTAGAGGTGTTGCCAGACCTCCTTTAATATAATCCTTTTAATATATAGCTTGATTCTGGCAGAAGTGTTTTTAGCTTTTTGTGAAAGCTTTTTCATCAAAATTCATCTTGAACAGCACACAACGCCACAGATCCTTAAACCATCTGTACGTCCTTTTGTTTTAAATGTATACCTTATAAACCAAACTAAAGTGCAGGACCTATTATCTACCACTTAAATAATGACTGTTACACATAAAATGGCCAGTATAATAAATAATAAATCGATATATGATAAAAGATTTTTTATAAAACAGCACTCTTGAATCACTAGTACTACTGTAATATCCCTATGTGCATGTCCGAATACTTTTTTGAGGCTCTGAAATAATCAAGGCCAAAAAAACGAACAACACCACTATAGTAGTACGTATATGTAAATTAATTACAATAATTCAGGCAGCTAGGTATGGTAAGGTTAATTAAGTTACAACATTAGTAAATGTTTACTTTTTAAAAAATAATAATAATTATAATAAGTATAACTGACTTCATTCCCCAAAAGATACAGTATGACCTTACAATGCAGTATTGTTCATTAATGAAGCTAGAGGGCTCCCTTTCTCTCTCTCTCTCTCTCTCTCTCTCCCTTTTTCCTTTGTCTGTAAAATCTGTGGTCTCATTTCTAAAACGTCCATATGTATATATAAAAGCCAGTTTTCTCATCTACTTGGCTGGTTTGTTGAACTTGGCAAAAATGCATGACCTGGAATTGAGAGAAAAAACGCAGAGACACGCACCACATAACTATGGCTTTAGTGCTACAGTTTAAAGGCTCACACTAAGTTTAAAGTCCATGTATAACAGTTAAACCCATCTAAGTGCCCTCTTACAGTATGTATCGCTTTCTGTTTCAGATTATTTGATTTCTGTGGGTCAGAAATGTATCCACTCATGACTCTTGCCTTAGCCTTTCCCATAAAACATCCTGCCCTAAATCCGACTGTGTTAAAGAAAAGAAAACCGAGTAGCCCCGGGAGAACATTGCTTCCCTCGTGCGCTTTTCGTTTAAAATAGGCTGTCGCTCATCTTTCTCTCCTTCATGCCATTTCCCTTCCTCCACCACTGATCTCATCACCGCTCCCTTCATCACTCCGAATGCCGCGGATTCCGATCCTATCGCAGCTACTGTACATGTCTCCACAGGAACAGATAAACAATACCCAACGTTTATGTCCTATCAGAGGAAAAAGAGGGAAAAAACAAACTAAGCAATGTACTGAGAGGGCCAGGCCCTTTACTTCAATCCTCCCGGGCTTCGGTGTGTGGTCATGAGTCCGATCATAAGTGATGTCATTTTAAAGCCTTGTTTGTGCACCTGGTAGGCAAAAGAAAGCTTTTGATTGGCATCAACACTATAGTGGTTACACTTCTGTTTCAATCTCACAGCAAAAAAAAGTCGGATGACAGTCAGAAATGAACTTAGAGTAATATATTACATGTAAGTAATGCTACAATAATTAATATATTTCCATAAGTCAATTCAATTAAATAGTCGAGAAGCCTTAGTGCAAGAAGTTTCAGAAGGACACTCAGTTCTCTATCACTTGAAAATAAAGTTCAATGACATTACAAGCTCTAACAACCTTGTTTACTGATATCACATATAAAAATAAATGTTTACAAATACCAAAACACCAAATCCTATCTTACTGTGCAGCAGGTTGGATCTCAAATTTGGAGCTCAGCTTGTAGGACACTGGTGAAGGAAAATGGTCAGACTGGTTTGATCTACGGTACCCACTTCCATGAGCAAGAATGTGTCTTAACTCGCCAAAACCTTCAAGCAGGTAGGCTACAGTAGGACAACACCATATTGAGTTCCAGTCCAGGCAGCCAAGAGAATGAATCTGAGACTATAGTAGGAACAGACTTACCAAAACTAGACAGCTGAAGATTGGAAAAAAAAACATTGACTGGTCTTCTTCCAAATTTCAAGTAGTTTTTTTTTTTCCGTCAAAATTCTTGACGTCTCTGTGACGTCTATGTCTCTGTGTTCCGTCAAGGCAAATCTAGTGTCCTTGGTAGCTTGTAGTATATCCCTTTACTGAATTGCAGTTTGACATACATGAAATGAAACAATCCATTGCCGGCCCTTGGTCACAGTAACCTCAAGCACTGGTTGTCCACTTTATACAAACCAACACCAGTCCGCTCTACTCTACTTCTCTACTACTACAGTAATTTCTCAGCTCAAATAATCAGATTACCCTGGGTTTGAGTCCCAGCTTAAACATATCAACCAATTAATCATTTTGAATAATTTTTCTCGGGTGAAGTAAATGATTTGATTTTGTTCCATGAACCGCTGCTGTATTTGGTCAAATGCGTCAGTGAGGTGTCAGACCCAGACGTCTGCTGATTTCGATGATTGATGGTCTGAAAATATTTGAATCAAGTCTCTCTTTGCAGTCTTGCCCATAATGGCCACCTGGCCCATGTCTAATGTTTCTTCATATTACCATTCTGCTAACTCATCTTAAACCTTTCCCTGTATTTCCCCACTTATGCATTTCTGCTGCTGACTGTTTTTTTTTTTTCTTTTCTTACAAGACTATTCTTGGAAAGCCCAGAGGGATTCCAAACACCATTGTACTCAATGGCCCTGTTATGAGGAAATAATTTAAAGGATCCATTACCCAAGATTTAAAAAAAAAAATCATTTATTGGTAAAAACAGTGTGGCAGTTATCAGTATAATGCTATACCATTCATCATTCATCCATTTTCAGTAACCACTTTGTTACTTCCTGGTAAGAGTTTAGTTGATTTCTAGAGCTGCTACTCAAGGACTCGAAAGCATACAAGCAGCTACAGTGCAGGAACTATAATCATCCATCCATCAATCCATCATCTATACCACTTAGTCTGTGTAGGGCCAAAATGGTCTGGAGCCTATCTCAGGAAACTCAGGATACAAGGCAGTGTACAACCTGGATAGAGTGCAGGGCACACACAAAAAGTCTAAACTATGTGAACTTTGGAAATGGGAATCAGCTATAACTCAGGTCTATGGGAT
Source organism: Clarias pachynema (assembly GCA_030014365.1). Classification (NCBI taxonomy): domain Eukaryota; kingdom Metazoa; phylum Chordata; class Actinopteri; order Siluriformes; family Clariidae; genus Clarias; species Clarias pachynema. The sequence continues at coordinate 25,820,634 of JAQMYL010000039.1, forward strand.
GTGGGAGACAACCAGAGTATGCAGAGGAAACTCATCAAGTACCGGGGGTTAGATACAAACTACATGCACACAGACCAGAGGCAAAATGTGAACCCCCAAGCCTGAAGATGTGATGTAACAGTGCTAACCACTAAGACTTTGCATGTTTAATTGCATTATCCTGGTCACTGTCCTGTATCTGGAGACAATCCTAGAAAGACTGGGTGCAATTTGAAGATGCAGGCAGTATGCAGGCACATATTCATAGCTACAGCCAATTACAAGTAGACAATTACAAGTAGAGGACATTAAAGGAACAAGGAAAGCTCCCCACAGTGCAACCAAAGCTCAGGATTGGTTCTATGAGGTACCAAAATTAACCATGCTGCACTACCTTTCCACCACAAATAATCTGATAAAAAATTATTGTGTCGTTAAAAAATTATACATATACTTGCATATATAATGACTTAATGTATGTATGAGGGACTTTTGAGTGTGCAGAATAACAGAACACAGAACATTAGGTCCATGATCGGAGTGCCTGATCAAATCTAAAACACTGGCCTCCCAGGAACTACTTTAATGGCCCTTTCCTTTCATGGAAAAAACACTTGGTTTGATCGCAAAACGTCTTTCTAATTTTGCAGGACAAAACACAACCTAATACTCCCCACCGCAACAATTGCACATTAGAGGATCTGGGCTGGGAGTTAATGCCACATCCCTCATACAGTCCTGATCTCACTCCAAGGCATTTCCATATGTTTGGGTCATTAATGGAGTTCCTGGAAGACAAGCAATTTAGATGTGAAGCAGGAAGAGGTGCGTTAGTATAGCAGGGGATTATATAGAGAAATAAAGGTTTAGAGTTTTTACTCTAATAACTGTGTCCTGTTATTCTGCACAATCGAAAGTCCTGGTTTGACGTGAACATCTTTCATATATATATATATTTATACAATATAGGGTAGAATAATGTTCCCTACATTGCAAATTTTTTTAAGGAACGTAATAACTTTCTAAGTACTACTTGAATGCGCACTGACTTGAGCACACCGCAAAGAATTCTTCCTTGTGGATTGCTTGCATTAAAATATTTTTTCCAAATGACCAAACTTGACAATACAGCTTTATATCCTAAAGTCTTAAATCCAGCCAGACAGAACTGGTGGTTATTCCTAAAATAAAATTCACATTCTTTTAAAAAACCAAAAAACTAACAGAAAAATACATTTCCAGTTCCTCCAGATAATGGATAGTACATTTTGATTAACAGGAATTAATAAAGGGTAACATGAGAACGTTTTGTATTCTTCCATAGTGTTGTTTTCGATATTGTGTAATTGGAATTGTGTTTACTTCCAGTTAGCTTTATGTATAATTAGTAATCGGTATTGAATCCATGTGTGTTTACTTTGCTGGTTTTATGCCCTGAATGTTGATTCTGAAAATTTAAAAGAGCAGAGGCAGATGTTTAATCACTGGTTTAATCTTTTTTTTTTTATCTTGCTCAGTGAGCAGTAAAGGAAAGAAGCGTATAATCAATTTCAACAGTTAGTTTTTCGTTTCCCTCCTCACAGTTAATTACAGCTTTACCAAACACAAGCTAAACTGGATCGAATCATTTCATTGGGGATTTTCCACTAGCTGTGACTCCTTCATGGTTCCTTTCCTCTTTGTTTTTCTTATTAAGATTTACATTTATGACCTGGGAAAAGATTGACAGATTACACTGTCACTGTCCTGTTACACCACTAAACCAGATACATATTAATGCAAATCCGACAGGTCAAAGGTCCAGAAATACAACATAATTGACTCAATTAAGAAGGTCTCTAAGGAATTCAAATACCTTGCACATTTACAATTTCCATCTTTTTCCATAAAACTATTTACAATGACATACACGAGGAACGCAAGTGGCAAGTTAGACGATTTGCATAGTGAAGGTTATAGAACAATCAGATTTTAATCCAGCTGTTTTTTTAGAACAGAATCTAAAAACAAGACACTTAAAAAGACCAGATGTGTATATCCTGAGCATCTCTCATATACAGTATGAGGGGCGTTCAAGTCAAACTTGATTCTCATGAATGAAGGCGTAAAATCTTTTGAATTAACATGTACAAAAGACTTCAATCACAATACAGTGATGAGAGTCTTAGCTGCAGTGAATCATTTCAATCATGCAAACGTTTTAAAGAAGGCCGTACATCCGTGAGTCCTGGCCGAGGTGGATCGGAGCAGTCATTCCCATTAACTTTCATTGAGTGGAACATCTGATCCTTCAAAACATTTGACGTAGAAACATGTCCCTAACTTGCTAAGAGAACACCACCTGGTCATTACAGGAACGTATTGCCACATCACCCATACAGTCTGGACCTCTCTCCAAGCCATTTCCACATGTGTGAGCCATTAAAGGAGTTCCTGGGAGGTGAGCATTTTAGAATCAGGCAGTCCGGTCATGTCTTTGTCATACTGAGAGAACGTTCTACCTTAATGGTATCCAAGCACTAGTGAAACACTGGGATAAGTGCATTAGTTTAGCAGGGGATTATATAGAGAAATAATTCTTTACTCTGTTTATTCTTTAATTCTTTACTC
>JAQMYL010000039.1:25862562-25876098 GCA_030014365.1 Clarias pachynema
TTTGCCTTGTGCAGAGAAAGGGTGGGTACAGAGTCCATAGCCTTATTAGTGCTACTGTACAAATCCATATTATGGTCAGAAACACTTGGTTAGGTAAAGAGAAAAGACAATGCATCATTACTTTAGGAAGTAAAGGTCAGTTAATTCGAAAAATGTCAAGAACTTTGTATGTATCCCCAAGTGCAGTCACCAAAATCATTAAACACTAAGATGAAACTCATGAGGACCATCCCAGGAAAGGAAAATCCAGAACTACCTCGGCTGCAGAGGAAAAGTTTATTAGAGCCACCAGCCTTAGCCTCATGTACAGCTACTCAGATTAGAGCCCACATAAATGCTTTTCAGAGTTTAAGCGGCTTACATATTACAACATCAACTGTTCAGAGGAGACTGCATGAGTCAGCCCTTCATGGTTGAATTGAGGCAAAGAAACCATGACTTCACAGGAATAACATGCAGAAGAAACTTGCTTGGGCCAACAAACACAAGTAATGGATGTTAGACCAGTAGAAAACTGTCCTGTTGTCTAAGGGATGAGATTATTGAGATTATTGGTTCTAACCGCTGTGTCCTTGTTAGACGTAGAGAGGGTGAATTGATGGTTACTGAATGTGTGGTTCCCACTGTGAAGCATGGTGGAGGAGGTGTGATGGTGTGGGGCTCCTTTGCTAGTGACAATGTTGGTGACTTAGTCAAAATTGAGGGCACACTTACAGCAGCCAGCATTTCTACCACAGCATTTTGCAGAAACATTTCATCCCTTCTGGTTTGCACATAGTAGGACAGTCATTTGTTTTCCATCAGGACGATGACCCCAAACACACCTCTAGGTTACATAAGAGCTGTTTGTCCAAGATGCAGTGTGATGGAGTGCTACATCAGAAGACTTTTCCTCCACAATCACCTGATGTAGATCCAACTGAGATGGTTTTGGATGAGTTGGACCGAACAGTAAAGTAAAACAAGCCAACAAGTACTCAACACCTCTGGGAACTCCTTCAACTTCAACTTGATGGAAAACCATTCCAGGTGTGCAAAGCTGCCATCAAAGCAAAAGGTGGGTTTACTATAAGAATAAAAATATATAAAACATATTCTGGGTTATTTAACAAACTTTTATTGGCTACATAAGGGGGGAACTTATATACACACCTTCCAATTCCATGAATTTTATTTTATTGCTTTTTATTTCATTCTACATGAAAACAATGCTGAAGGCATCCACAACATGCAATGTCCTTTATTCAAACGTTGATAATGAGGTTTGTGATTGCTTCAGAGTAATTATGTCTAAAAAGATAATGCATACCTAATCATAATTATAAAAACATGTACAACCATAATTTCTATTTAAAAATAGGTTAATTGTATAACTTGATGTCAGTATATACTGTGGGGAGAAAAAAAATAGCATGAAGAAAAAATTTATTCTGTGGGGAAAAAATAACACGTCAAAAATTATCATGGGGAAAAGAATCGCATGAAAACAAATTAATCGTCTTCACATGTGAAAATTAAAACCTACGTATGAGAAAATGTACAGTACATAACACGACATCACATATGACCTTCTCTTTAAAAGTGCCCTTTGCATCCATGATCTATCTCAAATGCCATCCAAATATGGAAGTAAAAAAAAAAACTTGCACGCCATCACTAACTGATTACGCTTGATTATAATTTGTTTCACTGGACGTAAGAGAGTTTAAAATATGTATATTTATAGCTGCAGTATTTCTTCTAGAACTTGTATAACGTGTGTTTATCTGTTCTTCTGCTGAGATTGGAATCTTTAAGTCATGCCACAAAGGAAAACTGACCACAGGAGCTTGGCGTTATGCCATGAGCAAGCACACGGCCTGTCCCTGCGTTAGGACTTTCTGGAGCGATGGACTATCTGCCTGTGATCACACTGCAATCACTATGCGAAGGTCCAGATATAAGTTTGAAAGTGAACTATGTGCCCTATTTTATCAGTTTAAGAAGAAAATCACTTGGCAAGAGCAAAACATCCAGCTGCCTGTATTAGTCCTGGATGTGTCAGTGAAAGATGTTTAATTGGAACTGGGATTTAAGAGCCTGATGTAACTGTCAGTGAAGTTTGTTAAATGAGTTTTCTCACAAGTCTTGATTGAGAACTAGCTTTCTTTGGAACACAGGAACAATTATGCTTTGATTTTTTTACACTCTTATTATATTGATGAGAAAATAGAACCACAATAAATGAATTATTGACATTATGTTAACATGCCAATATTGATTTTCCAATACCAAGTAACGAATAAAACATAACAATCCATGTAGTTATGAAAAACATGAAACTACACATGTGACGACGTGAAGCGGAATAAGGGTATTAATCAATTCAAATCGGGAATTTTCAAGAAATGTCTCATGAATAAAGGCGTAAAACTGAATGACATTTACAAAAGACTTCAAGCACAGTACAGTGATGAGACTCTCAGCCTCATAAAACATTTAAACGGTGCAAGAGTCTTAAAGGCACGCGAAAGTCTGTGGATGACGATCCCAGCCGAGGTGGCTCGGAGCCGGCTGCAGTAATTCCTGTGAGCATTCAGTAAGTGGAATGCCTGACTCTTCGACAGAAAATCGACAGATAAGTTGTCACCATCTTGTAAAAGAGATCTGTGGGAAGTGTACACAGAATCATTCACCAACACCACTTGCAAATTACAGGAGCTCACCTGAGAGTTATTGACCCCGCCCCCCCTCTACAGCCCTACCCTCGCTTTCTAGACCATTTCTAAATGTTTGGGCTATTAAAGCCCAACTGAAAGGAGTTCCTGGGAGGCTAGCGTTTCAGATGCGAAGCAGGTAGCCCGATCATGGTCCCAGCATACTGAGAAAACTTTCTACCTTGATGATGTACAAGCACTAGTGAAACACTGGGATATGTGCATTAGTCCCGGTTTGACTTGAACATTTTATTTTCATGCAGCCACAAGTTCTGTAGTCTGTTCTTCCACTAACAGTTCACCAATTTGCAAATGATAACAATGTCTAATTTATAAATAAGAAAAAAACATAACATGCATTTTAATGATTTATAGTCATGGAACATCTGAGAGTCATTTTATAGCTCTTTTTATCACTTATAGTATAGAACAGTCAATAAATAATCATTTTCTCACCAGCCTCTCTCTCTCTCTCTCTCTCTCTCTCTCTCAAAAGCCAAGCGTCCTTCCATAAATGTTCAAATCCATATATTACTTAACTAGGACTTATGTGTAAGTGTGTTCACTGTACAAGTTCCTGCATATGAGGTGTTACTATAGAAACAAAATTAGTTGTTTAGGAATGAATATGCATTAATATAGTAACCTATTCAACAAAACTATAATGCACACCATTACACCAATCAGATTTCATTGAAAACACTCCAAAGTGACTTATTCTTCGTAAACTCCAGCAGTATAAATTTTGTATAGTGCTTTTAACAATGGACGAAGCAGCTTTTCAGGAAACTCTGACAAGGGTTACAGGTGATTTAATCGATTAAAGCATTGTGATTGTATGCTCGTCCCGTGATTGGTGCTTCCTCCCACAGTCCTGGTGTTGGTGAATGATTGTGTGTACAGATCCCAAAGACGGATGTGTCTCTTCTGCAAGTCGCCGACATAGATTTTTTTTTTTAAGGATCAGGCATAGCAATCAATGAATATTACTGTAGCTAAAAGTCTCATCACCATAATGTGCTTAAAGGCTTCTGTACTGTAAATGTCAATCAGTTTTACGCCTTCATTCCAAAGTCTCGGTTTGACTTGAACGGCCATCGTGTATCAATTTATTGATGCATTACCAGAAACAAGTTAGTTATCGCTTTCCATATACTGTAGCAGCTACAAATAGTTGTTCCCTGTCCAGCCTCTTTTCTCTTGGGCTTGGGAAAGCCTCACCATATCAGTGATTAGATACCGTATTTTTTCCCCTGTGTTAAATAACAACATAGTCTTGTCTCTTGCTTCTTTTAAACTCTTTTACCTACAGTATTAGACCTTGATTAGGGAAGCATCGACCATACAAATCCCTGCAAATTAGATTCATAAGGTAAGGCATTACAATGACTGCATTAATGTCAGTCCGCTGTTATACAACCCTATCTGACCAATTAGAGTGAGAAATTAGAGAAGAAGAATTCTGAATCACCATGGAGGGAAAGATGCTTGAATTTTCAAGAATAATATTTGATTTTCGCTCCTTTAACCACTTCGACAACTTCCCTTCCTTTCAGAGTGTACAATTATCATACCTACTGTACAGTAATACATAGAGCTGTTGTGTATAATCCAAATGCTCCAGGGAGATACAGGATCTTGTTGTTTTCCCTGAGAGAGATCGAGAGAAAGAGAGAGAAAACAAGCTGGATGTTAAGGAGGGCAGGAAGAGTCTAATCCTGGCACTGTTGCTCCACATCCCTTGAAGCGGGGCATGAGAAGACCACAAGCCACTGGGAAGACCACAATCTCCCAGGGACTTTTTTAAAAAGCCTTCTGCTGTTTTTATTTTATTCCCGCCATTGGAGTTTCGTGACCACGCTTTGATGCCACATGTCTCATATTCCCGATCTACATGCTAACTCGTTTGAGCATGGGAAGCCCGGGCGCACACATTTTCCTGATGTTTGTTTCCGCTTTACGAGTCACCACGGACTCTCTCTCAGACGATCCTCAGACATAATGATTAGCAAGATGAGTAAATGTCAGTTATAATTGTGGAAAGAAAAAAAAAATGTTCGGGATGGAGTCAAAGAAAGCGTGAGATCACTGCTTTTAAGGCACCCAGGGCAGATCGGGAGCGCGGAAGGCCATCAGGTTGTGAGGAAATCGCGCTCATTTCCTGGGGAGTGGAACCACATGCTGTTTTTTTTTTTTTTTTTTTTTGTCTATAGAGCAGACGGTGTTGTAGTGAAAAGCCTTTTGGTGCGTCTGTACCCTTTAGCGCATTAAAAGCTTGTCCCAAGAGGAAGAGAGAGCGTGCCAATTCAGAATGTAACGTTATTAATGAATATTATCAGAATGGCACCGCTAAATGCTTAAACGCTTGCAGATGGGTTCTTTCTCAATGCTAAGCAGGCATGGAGGGGCGTTAAGGCCCCGCTGCACACCTGAGTCTTATCTGGAGAATTAAGGGACTTTTTTTTTCCTAAGTGGCGGATTTAAATGCTGCTATTCATGGCTGAAAATGTGTGTGTGTGTGTGTGTGTGTATGTGTGTGCGTTTGTGTAAAACGAAGGAGAAACAAACAAAGTGATGATGTAATCCCATGCTTTTTGAACTCGTCTTGCCGTGTACATCTGTGTGTATTTTCAGACGGTAGGGTGTCGCAGGGTGTGTGAGAGAGAAAAAAAAAAAGGAAGAGTGAAAGAGAAAGAATAAAATACAGATTAATCGCAGACACGTGAACTGTCAGCCGTCAAGTATGTCATGCAGAGTTAGTCCGAGATAACAGGTTTCCTCCTGGAGCCAAAACCCAAGAGAGATGTCTGGAGATACGGCTGCCTTCTGTGCGTCTCAGGATGTCTATCTGGTGTTTTCATGGCACACAGATCGCAACAAAATAAAATGGTTCTTTCGCTCTCATCTTTCAGATGTGTCATGACATAGAATGGAAACTGATTATGAATTATTAGAATTTGTACATTAGGACACACACATTTAAAATACACAGAATATATACTGTATCTTCAGTCGTGTAATGTCAAAAAAAAAAAAAAAATAATAATGATCGTGAGACCTCTTGGAGAGTGCTTGAGTATTTTGATCTATGCTCGTCAACATATTTTTCTTCCAAGCCCGTCTTTCGGATCTCAGTATCAGATGTTAGAATCTGGAACGAGGAACAATCGGTCTGTGGGGACAAAGTAGGAAATGAATTAAATGATTTAAGCAAGCTGTATTTTTTATTAATTTTTTTCGCGAATGTTTTTTTGTGAACGTTATGGTGAAAAATGCGTAAATAATTAAACAGTGGCTAAAATCTTTCCAACTGCTAAATGGATTTGGAAAGGGTCTGCTGTTAAAATACAGTTCATACAGTATGACGGAAAGCAAAGCACTTAATGGATTTTTTCCTCTTCTTTTTCTAAAGTGTTCATAAAGAAGAAAGATGTAGCCGTGTTTTGCAATTTATCTTGATCTGAGATCTTCAGTGATAATACCAGAATAGCTAAGACGACATACCAAAAACAAAACCAATGCCAAAAGGCGTGTGAGATCTGAAGGAAGTGGTATATTACAGTATATGTTTTTTTTTTGTTTTTTTATGAGTTATAAGATCAGGAAAATGTGTGTTTTGGAATGCGAGGAGATCTAAAAATAGCTCAAGAGGTTGGAGTTATAAAGGCAAAGAGAAAATTCTATTAAATATACAGGGGTGCAAATATTTATGGTTTAGCTGTAGCGTTTACTGTATGTTTTTTGATTATTTGGACCCCTGGGAACTAGACTTGTCTGCTTGTCTGCTTTTCTGAAATGTGAATTAAATAGTGCTGTTAATAGATGAAAATTTTTACTCTAGTTAATCACAGTCATAGTCGATTAATCACAATTTAAAATATTCAGATTTACTTGTATTATAAACGTGCAATGTGAAATGGAATAAAGAAATGCATGACAAACTGGTTAGAGGAAACAGATTATGCAGTTTTATAATATCGCAAAACATTAGCAATTAACGAATGTTAAATTAAAATCTCTCGAATGGAACCGGCACTACGTGCACTGGCTGGGTAGTATGAGCTGTGGCAACTCACTGACAGCGGGGATCGAACCCGGATCCTTAGATTCGAAAATCAACAGCCTAGAGCCTGAGCCACCTGAGCAACCACTTCCACATCTTACATTTAAAAATAGTTCCCTGTAAAGGTAGCTCAAGGACATGACTTTGGTTGTATCCAAACTTCCACCTAAACGCTTTTTATGATGAAACTTTCCGTTCAGCACAGCTGATGTTTCCTCCCCTTATTATCCGCTTAAACATGCCATTATCATACACAGCCAGGAAACAGGCTGTGATTATGGGAAGCCGTTAGGGTCAAAATTGGTCATATGATTAATTTGTAGTTTTTTTGTAAATAGTATGTGTTAATATTGATAGCCCAATAATAAAATGTTAAAACATTAATATCTAACATAAACTCATAGACTATTTTTGTTTGTTAAATGTTAAGTAAATGTTGCTGGCTAATATTGGTGACAAGGAGCCTGAAGTGACCTGATGTCATTTAGGTTTTTCTAACAGTTATTGTGCATAAGTAACAATGCATAAGTAAAAAGTAGATGCAAACAAAATATCTGGAAAAAAAAAAAAGAAGAAGCAACAAGAAGAAAAGTAAAAGTACCAGAACCCCAGCCTGAAGCTCTGCACATGCACTACGTCACTAGGGTGAAAAGGGCAGGGGAGAAACAAAAACGAAAACTAGAACTGAGAACAAAGATTTGTGCCATAGCCAAGCCAGAATTGAAGGAGGAACTGAGTACAACAGGAAAATTCTGTGGCAGTTGACACTATCATGTTTCTTCTTGGTTCCGGTTGAGCTTTGAGTGGAGGAAAGCAGGTCATGTTCTGGCATCCGAGTTAAAATTATCCCTTTCAGGTGCGTGACAAGGCACTGGCTGGAGCGTGGCATTGTGCGTGGGATAGCGCTCTCCAGGGAGGTGATGCCCCTCCTGTGTTTCCTCTAAACAACCAAATGTGTCAGCGTAGAAGAGGAAAAGAGTTTGGCAGTAAACCTTTTGAGCATTAGCAGTGTAGATCTTACAATGTTCTGTAACCATCTAAAATTTAAAGGCATTCTTTATTATAAAATAGTCGTGTGATTTAATATTATTCCGCGCTCCACTGTTTATCGGCCTGCTCTGTTTTGCTGATGGCTTAGTCGTTTTGATCTTTCAAAAAAAAAACTGCCCCATAATATTTTTGAGTGTTTCTCAAGAAACTGATGAGGCGAAAGCAGAATAAAGATATATTGAGATGATAGTAAACTGTTGTTGGATTCTGCGTTCGGATTGGTCAGAAGGTTTCCATTCATTTTTTTTCCCTTGACTGTAATTACAGCTGCAAAGTTAGTATTAAAGCGCTCGTTCGAATATTTGAACATTTTTTCAGCAATATCTTTCATAATAATGCTTCATCTAAACAAATTTAAATTCTGGCAAAGATTCTGCATGGAGTATCGCAGACATTTAATTTGTTATTCATCATCTTTTTTAGAAATACTACTCCCCTTTCTCCAGTGCTTTTTAAACACTCAGGGGAAAAGTACAGTACTAGGACATCAGAAAGGGCTTTAGGAGATCTTTGTGGTTTCTTGGTAACAAGAGAAGCTGCACTTTATTATTATTATTGTTATTGTTATTATTATTATTATTATGATTATTATTATTATATTTTTTATTATTATGATTATTATTATTATTAGTGAGAAATTCATGAGAGAAAATATTGAAAGATTTTTATTAGTTAGTTTGTCTCTTGGACTTCCTTTCATGGTTAATGTTGCTATTAATGAATAAAAAGCATGTTATTATTAGCTTTTTTTTCTTTCTTTATTTTAAAGGAGCACTCAGATTATTTAGACTAAGAAAAATAGCATGTCAAATTGCAATTTTTTATCACTGTGTAAAATTAACAATGTGTAGAAATGCCATAAATAATAAAAGAATTAAGTAACAAAGTAAAATAAAAGTATGTTTGATAGCTATTAGAATAGTTAACATTCAGGTCTAAACTATTTAATAGTGAAAACTAACAATTAACACTCTCACTAATCGTCTATACCACTTTATCCTACCGCTAGAGCCTATGCCAGGTGACTTAGGCCACGAGGCGGGGTACTCCCTGGACAGGGTCCCAAATACAGTACACACACTCACTTACACACTACGGACGTGTTTGAGAAAGCCAATCAGCCTAATCTGTATGTCTTTGGACTGTGGGAGGAAACCAGAGTACGCGGAGGAAACCCACCAAGCACGGGAAGGACATGCAAACTCCACACACACTGAGGCGGAAATCCAACCTGGCCGGGAATCAAACCCGGACCCTGGAGGTGCAAAGCGACGGTGCTAATCACTAAGTCACCGTGATGCCTAATTAGATACAATTATAGAACAATATCTTTAAAACAATTTATTTTTTTTTATTTTTTTTTTTACAGATTCTTATTTAAAAAATTGCTGTTGCAGAAATCAGATTTTTTTAATGTAATTTTTTTATTCAACTTTATTGTGCAAAAGTCTTGAGCCTCCCTCATTTCTTTATATTAAATTAAACTAAGTACTGTATATTAAATTAAAGATACTGGAACAAATGTTTAACTGTGACAGGCTGCAAAGTGCCTAAAGATTAAATTTAAAAATGGGTTGTTTATATACAGTACCTCAGCAGCAACCTCATTTCCCCTCTCGTCTGTTCCAACCACTCAGCATTCAGCATCACGATGAGTGAGTGTCCATAAGTGTGGAATTTGTTCATATTTGTGAATTTGTTTTCCCTTTCAGGGACATTATTCGTAAATTGCGCTGGTAGAAGCAGAATAAAATATTTCAGGACTTAAAAAGGATTTAAAAAGATTTTTTCAGGATTTAAAAAGAGCCAACTTTAGACTTTAGACGTCTTTTATTCCTTACTTACTGTACATCAGCATAACATTGATGCTCTCAACCTAAACATTGTTTCTTAACTTCATACCTGAAATCAAGCATGCCATGTAGTGAGAAATGAAGATAGATGATAAAAAGTGGTTTGAAAAAGGCTGCCAATGTGAGAGAAAGGGTTAAAGGTGAAGAGGAAAGTTGGATGTGTGGTAATACAGTAATGAAGACATTTATCACTACAATGTCTTATCTTCTCATATGAGCTCAGTAACCTATGTCCTCGATAAACACTGAGTCAAAGTAAGAACAGTAATAACACTATGTCACAAGCCCGGCAACGTATCGTCTACTCAGGGGTCAGTTGAACTCTGTTAACAGTGTTAAGTGCAGATTAGAGCAGTCACCCAGAGTGAGGACTGCAAATGGAAAACGTCATGTCCCAGCGAGTAGACTCCTTCAGCACACCAGCTCGCTTCACCATTAACTATGACAAATATTTGTTGACAGATGTGTTGACCTTCTTTACGTCAGCCTGCAAGAACAATGCAAGTCCAACACCAACTGTAATGAAGTGACACCGGGCTTGGTTTCTGACAGCCGGTGCTAATGCATTCGTTATATGATAATAATGTATGCTCCCCTGAAATGGACATTCAACGAAGGGTGTTCAAATCAATCCGGGACTTCTAACATATTACGGTGATGAGATTCTTAGAGCACTACATCCATGCATGACCATCCCGTCTGAGGTGGCTCGGAGCCCAGTGCAGTGGAACACCTGATCATTCAGGAGGACTTGGATAACTTGTCAACAACTTGAGAAAGAGATGCATCTGTCTGTGGGAACTGTGCACACACTAATTCACAAACACCACTTGCACATTACAAGAACTCGGCTGGGAGTTATAGCTACAGTACATCCCCATACAGTCCTGACATGTTTGGGCCATTAAAGGAGTTCCTGGGAGGCCAGTGTTTCAGATACGAAGAATGCAGTCTGATCATGGATCTACTGTACATACAAAGAAAACTTTTTGATGGTATCCAAGCACTAGTGAAACGCAAGGATAAGAGCAGTAGCAGATGTAGCAGCGGATTATATAGAAAAATAAATGTTTTATAAGTTTATAAGAGTGAAATAATCTTGCCGTAAATAAGAGTTTTTACACAATAAATAGTCAATCAACAAGCCAAAAAGGTTAAGTTGAAATGATAGCCTCAAGATTTGTAGGTGATTCATAACTGATATTTTATTATTTAAATTGACTGTCCATACAGTAAGTGTGGAATTTGTCCATAATTGTGGATTTTTTTCCCTTTTATGTACGTTTGTCGTAAATTGCTGTGGTACTGTAGAAGCAGAATAAAGCATTTCGGGACATTACAAGAGGTTTGAGCACCTCTCATGTGTGTTCATGATCATGTTATCTTTAAGCCACAGTAGTTGTGTTTATGTTGTTATGGTTTTGTTGGGTTTCCTGCTGGACCGAGTTCCTGCTCTGTGCCTGTTCTTCTTGACAGTGATAAATGATGTGCCTGAGAAATATGGTGATGGTTTTGAATATAATGTATTTTAACATGATATGACCTTGCTAAAGTTGAATAGTGCTGGAGGGGAGAATGTGAACGCAGCTGGCTTTGTGATTAAGCTTGTGGTCGTTGCAGATCTGCCCAGGGAGAAGCAGGTTACCGGATAGGATGGGACGTTTGGGAAAGGGGGAAAAAAGTGCAAAATGTTTGGAAACTAATCATTCACCTCATCAGGAACTTGTTGATTTGTAGGATTTTGTTCATGAAGACATACCATTCTTCCCCCGATCTATTCACATTTATTTACCTGACAGGCATTTTTTTTCTTTTTTTTACAGGAATTACTTAGAAGTGAGTCTCTGAGCTGTTAATTGAGACAAGAGAGAGAGAGAGAGAGAGAGAGAGAGAAACTAAAGAGAAAGCAGGGAAAACAAAAGACAAAATAAAGAAAAATGCTGGAGATAAGAAAGAATATGGAGAAAGAATAAAATGGAAAAAGAAAAAAGATAAACAAATTTGAGAAAGAAAGAATCCACTGCCAAATTACTTTCAATATATATACTTTCAATTTAATTATTTAAATCTTCTTTCTCTACTACTACTTATTATTACTATTATTATTATTATTATTATTATTACTACTACCATATTATTATTATTATTTTTTTTTTTTATTATTATCACCATATTATTATTATTATTATTATTATTATTATTATTATTATTATCTACAAACTGACAAATTCCTCTTAGTAAACGCTGCACATCTTCATCCCTACACTCATCACAGCTTTTACAGTTTTTGTCATATATTTGGACCATTTATAATAAAAAAAACTGCCGCCTTTTAAATTTTTCCAATCATGCTTGTTCATTGGGTGCTGATTTGAACGAATTTCATTTCCTTTGCACATAATGGAAGTACTATATTTGGAGAGGGAATTATCTTTAATCACATATACAAAATAAAACCTGAATAGTAAATGAATTTTTTTAATGAGTTTTCAAAATAATTTTCCTTTTGTCATAACAAACGTAAAAAACAAATACATAAATAGCTGAATCACCTGAATCATTGGTCAAATCCAGACTTTATCAGAGGTATAAACTCATTATGTCTTTCATTATATTATTTTGGGCTTCTTGAATATGCTATTTGTACCAAATGATATTGGGGGTGGGAGTCGGGTGGCAGAGTGTAGTGTACTGTACTGTCAGGAAGGTGATAGCACAGTGGGGTCGGGAAAAAAAAATCTTCATAGTATATATACTTTTTTGGAGATGTATTGGCTAATAAAGATGTGATCGTGGTGCCATCCTGGGAGTGGGGTCCCATGCATTATTTGTGTGCATTATTACATTATTATATGTGACTCTAACCAAGATAAAGCACTTACTACAGATAAATGAATAAAACAAAACAAACTAGATGGATGAATATAAATAGAAACTAATACTGAACAATTGAACTAAATATATCCTTAGTGCTAAGTGCATGAACTAAAATCAATAATAATATAACAGGAAAATACAAGGGGCATTCAAATCAAACTGGGACTTGGGATGGGATGAAGATGTAAAAGCGATTGACATTTAAAAGATGGTTGTAGGTGGGAACTATACAGACAATCATTCATGACCTCCATGTGCACACTACAAAACCCAGCTGGGAGTTATTGCCGCATCCTCCATACAGTCCTGACCTCACTCCAAGCCATTTCCACATGTTTGGGGCCATATCGGAGCTCCTGGGAGGCCAGCGTTTCATATGTGAAGGAGGCAGGGCGATCATGCCTCCGGCGTACGCAAAAAAAAAAACGTTCTACCTTGATGGTATCTAAGCACTAGTGAAATGCTGGGATGAGCGCGTTAGTGTCCCGGTTTGACTTGAACACCTTGATACATTTCATGCATGTAAATATGGGCTACATACCTAAAGACCATAAGAGCCATTCAATGCTGCACCGAGTACTTTTTTTTTTTTGGACACTAAATAATAAAGTTGTTTTTGTTAAATCCCTACTACTGGACACATGACAGTAAAAACTCACATCTGCAAAAAATAAATTTTATTGTATGGACAGCAGCACAACTCTGCACAGAAAAAACCATTAAAACAGCTGTAAAGTGTCAGTCAACACTACTCATCCTGTTAGTTCTGACATTAATGGGCTGGAGAACCTGTGAGAAGCTGAAACACCAGCATTTAAAGAGAGAGAGAGCAGCACAGTGAGACCCACAGATGTGAAGTCTTACTGGAGTAGAATTCCTTCCTTTTGTTTATAGAACACCCAGAGATTTAGGAAATACCGTGACATGCTAGTGAAATTTAGACTCATTCAGATCTTGATCACAATCAATTTATGGCTTCGAAAAACAAAAATGCATT
>JAQMYL010000039.1:25907692-25918843 GCA_030014365.1 Clarias pachynema
GCCTTGTTGGGTTCTGGTCTGAGCTCTGCTTGAAACTCTGCCTCACTGGCTCCTGATATGAGCTCCACTGGGTAGGCCATGGTGCATGAGTACTAACTTGCAAAAACAGGAACTAGATTTAAAAAAATTTAAGCAACAACGTACTGTAGACACAAAAGACTTGGTAAAAGAAAGAAAAAAGATTTACTTGAATGGCCAACTAGTCAAAGGGGAAAACTTGAAACAGCTGTCAACAATGATGACAGGGATGACTTAGACTTGGAGACAAGACTGGGAAGAAGACAAGACCAGAATCAAAATAGGATGTGTGTCAGTTTATTTAGAATTTAAATAAGAATAACAGTTTGTAAATCAGCACTGTACTTCTGTGAGACATGTTGGGCGCCGATATCCACGGCATGCGGTGCTCAGCAGGGGGACGGAACCCTGACAAGAAGAAGCTCATCAGTTTATGATTTACAGTATACAGTACATGTTTATTTAGATTAATGGATTTTCCAAAAAAATTAATCAAAAATTTAATTGCCATTTATGGCATGCCAGGAACTATTACAGTATTTGTTCTGGAATTAATTTGAAACATGTCCGGTAAGGCATCATGTCCTCTGATGTTTCTTCACTGATGTGTTTGGTTTGTAATGCTCCTCATTGGTCAAGCACTTTTCATCATACACTCAATTGATCATAACGGGACTGAGGACTGTTCACTTCACATCAGTCAAGAGAAACAGGATGTAAATGGAAACATCTGAGATCAAAGCTCAATTTTTTTTTATTTATCATTTCTTTCACTGATGTTCAAGCAAGTTCATCTTAGAATATGTTGAAACAACTGGACAAATTATTCAATAATGTATTTTTTTTTCATCATGACGGGAATATTTTGTTGTATTCATTCAATCGAAAATGTGCTCGATGTGCATTTTGTTTGCCATTTGATTGAAGCGCCTTTATTTTGAACGTTTGACACCCTACAAAACAAAACAAGAGTTAAAGATACTGATACTCTTCCACTCGGAAATTTCATTTTTATCGTTTCTACACATCTCTTTCAGAACTTTCATGATGTTCAGGTTGCACCACATTCCAGACCAGCACTGAACTCTTCTCTCAGGCTATTTAAGGCTTCCTACAACGGATGATGCGCTGACCGTATACAGTTACATAAGTGTTTGTCAGAAATTCAACACAGCACCCAATCACATTTAATTAAATGCCTTATTATCCAAATATAGTCAGGAAGATCACCGAACAGATAAACAGCACTGTGAAATATTTGATTTGATTTTCTGTTGGATTGGTTTTCAAGTTACATAATTCACGTACAGTAACAGTTCTTAGGTTTATAACTTCGCTTCACATCTGGTCTGTGGGTTTAGACTATTTTCGGAGTAGCTGATGTAAAGGTTGTTTCTGAGGCTGCTGGATTTATTGTTTCAGGATCAAGTATGGCAGAGATTTATTGTGTTTCTTTGCAGTCTCGATTCTTTAAAGTTTTCCATACATATTGTATTAAACACATACAGTAAAGGGTATAGTGGTGCAGTGGTTAGTATTGTTTCTTAACAGCTCTAAGGCCCTGGTTTGAGCCTGTTCTCAGGTTTCGGTCTGTTTCTAGGAATGTTCTTCACATGGTTTTCATCCTAAAAACAAGCTCATATGTGAACTGGCTATGGTAAGGTGTAAATGTACAGTATGGACGGATGATGCTGGAATGCCATCCAGGAATCCTGAGTATATTCCTTACTTATGTCTATTATCGTAGGATATGAGCTGGATCTGCAACTCTGACCAGAATACACTGATTAGATTAAAACATTAAAACCACCTAGGTTTTAGTTTTCACCTTGTGCCACCAGGTTGGCTTTGGCACCTTGGGGTGTGTTTTCACAGGCCTTTGGCGAACATTGGCAGCGGATCCGAGTTCAGTCTTTGTCTGATGCATCACATGCCGATTGAACTGGGATCTGGGGAGATTGGAAGATGGACCTTGTGCACAGTACTCTGTGGTGCAGTTGGTGTTCTGGTGCCTTTCTATCATGGGAAGCATGGAATTCTATCAGCAATGTGTGCCGCGTGGGCTTTTCTTTATCATCAGATTGAACAGGCTGGACTTTGGTCCCTGCACGCACTGGGTGAGCCTTGGGTGCCCATGGTCTTTTCATTAGTTTACTGGTATATAATTGATTCATTCATCCATCTAGGAACCTCGGTGGTCCAACTAGGGAGTGTGGAGGCCAATTGTATTTATTCCCATTTTACGACCATGTTGGCCATGACTGGCTATGATAAGGACCTCCTCTCAACATTCACAAATGCATTCACAGACAGAGGACAATTTGGGACCACCAGTTTGGGACCACCAGCATAATCTACTGTATGTGTCTTTGGACTGTTGGAGGAAACCGGAGTACACGGGGGAAACCCACCAAGCATGGGGAGAACATACAAACTCTATGCACAGAGACCCCGAGGTGGGAATCGAACCCAGACCCTGGAGGTGAAAGGCAACAGTGCTAACTACTAAGCCACCGTGCTGCTATATGATTGAAAACGAATGATAATATGGTAATGTTGTGTTGTGTTAATGTTATAGCTAATATGTTACTAAAGATGGCTAAATGGAGAAACATTGAGCATGTTGCTTGTTTTATATGCATCCTATACTGTATAATGTAACTCTTCACAAAAGTGTCATCATAAACGTTTGGGAGGAAATTACATCCATTTTGTTATGAAATTAGTCATTTATAAACAGCTACACCCATGTTCTTGTATGCAATCTTTTAGCAATTTTGACAAATGACTGAAGTACACATTGGAAAACAAGGCAGAATATTTCACAGTAATCTGTTTGTTCTCTAACAAAGTCTGGACGTCAGCAAGCCAGAAACCACACTGCTAAATAAACTAAAATTAAGGACAAAAACATAAGCCACCAGAGCCAAATCTAACTCCAGCATGATAGTACAGTCAACAGCATCAATCAGCTCTCTCTCTCTCTCTCTCTCTCTCCCCCAGATCCTTTTTTCACACCCACCTGGTAGATTTTCCCAGTTTGTTTTTGTTTCTATCAAGGGATAATTAGCGCTCATTGTATAGTCACAGACGTTTCCGTAACCGCAGACGGTGATCCCCCCGGACTGTGGAGAGCTTGAAAGGTAACGTCGCAGATCCCATCGTCCACCCGTCGGCCACACGAGCTTCATTAGTCCGTAGCACGCGAGCACCAATTCACAAATTTATTTACACTTTCATCAAGGTGGTCATTAAAAATGCTACATGTTTTCTGAATAATTAAATGATGTGTGTGAGTTTTTTTTTTTTTTTTTTTACATGAAAGAAAATATCTTCGATTACTGTTACAGGTTAAATAATTATTAATGGGTTTAACTCAGAGAAGAGTGTAAGCAAAATGAAAGATATTTGAGTTTCATCGGAGCGTGACTGATGAAAGTGTACACTCCAAGTGCCGAATGCTTACTCAGTAGTAGTAATTATTGAGACACTGCAGACAGAGGAGCCCCAGTATTAATGCTAATGTCTTTTAAATAGCATGATAATGATTTGGAAGTTATGTGATTTAAAACCTGGGGCCATGACGGTGTTTCACAGCTTACCGCCCCCACCACAGAATGCCTGAAGATACAGTAGGCCAGTGAGCTAGCTTTTGCTAATTCTCAAGCGTTCCTCAACGACTGTAATAGTAGGCAGCGTCATCAACACCTGGATGCCCGGTGGAGCATGCAGCTGATGTAGTACCTCTGTATCTACATGTGGGTGGAGCAATATATTTATTAAACCCAGATGTTGATGCTGCCCACTATTACAGTCTAATAGTGGGCAGTGTCATCGACAAAAAAGTTGATGATGATGCTGTCTACTGTCTTCAAGGACTAACATCGCCCACTAACAAACAAACAAATAAACAAACAAACAGAATTTTGGTTTCATACTTTTTTTACAGTAACTTGCACCTTTAAGTTGCACAATGCCAACATTTGCACTAATGTATATACACTACTATATACAGTACACTTCTGGTAGATGCTGTTCTGCAGTTCGTTGCTGGGTGTCCACACTCTGCATTTCTTTGTGTGTATGATGATGATGAAGGTGGTGTTCACTTCAGAATAGTTAACTTGATTGGTTGATGTAAATACATTCCTTACCTACTGTAAGAATAATTTTTTTTCTTCTGATTAGTTGTGTCAGTTTTTTTTTTTATAGTTACTGAAGTTATTTTTCACCAAATTATCCACTGGAGTATTTTTTTTTCTTTCTCAGGTAAATTCCTACTACAGTAGCAGCATTTTACTTCAAATTTAAAGCTTCTGGGTTTGGTCCCGAGCTCACGTTTCTGTCTGTGTTTTGTATGTCTTTCACTTGTCTGTTCTGGGTTCCTATGGGTTCTCTGGTTACCTCCCAAAAGCATGCTGGTGGATAAGTGGTTCTAAATTGTCTCTAAGTGTAATTGAGTGTGTTAATGTGTGTGGGCATTGAATGGACTGGAGTCCAATCCAGGATATTCCTGCCTTACTCCCAGTGTTCCCTGGATAGGCTCCAGTTCCACTGCAGGAAAAAGTGGTTACCATATGCTACCAAAAAAACAATACACTGAAATGTTTGTTCACATTGGTTGGAAAATAAGTTATTGTGGGTAGAGTAACATTATGGAAAATATAATCCTGACCATAATCATATTCTTTTAAAATGCACAGATGTAACGGGAATGCTAGACTAGTGTAAGACTTCGAGGACATGGTGTTTCTCCAGGCTGACTACAATCTTCCCTGCTTGAGAGAGCCCAGATGCAGGTTCCTGCGTAAATCCATCTTGGGCAAAACCACTTTCTTGCTCTGTGTCTTAAGTATGGCCAAGTGTCTCTCCCAGTTTTTGCAATTCCTTTCTAATAGGATTCTGGTTTGAGAGGCATTATTTCGACAGGAAATATCCCAGCGCTGCAGTTCTTTTTTCAACGAGTGTCCATTTGGTTCCCAGGGGCCCCTGTTTTCCCGTCACTAATAGACATAATCAAAAAGACTATTAGATGTTCACGCTGCCATGGGAAACAGCACTCAGGCATTCGTGGCATTTATGAAATTCTGCTATTGGTCAGAAATTTTGCCAATCTGAACAGCTGTGGTTTGTTTTTAGTTGCCAACTTAGCAAACTGTGAAATAAACAGTACAAGACTAAGATATACCCATCAACATGTGCTTACAGCTATTGCTCAATCTGACATCATTAGCATACAAAATAAATTCCACTGGACATGGGTGACAGACTTGAATTTCTTTGTGAGGCACAAAAGACCACCCTAACCCACCCTTTTTTATATGAACTGAGATGTACAGAGCATTCAAACACTGAGGAGCGCTCAAGTCTAACCAGGACTCGTGATGAATGTTCTTGTGAATGAAGGCATGAATCTGATTGACAGAGAAGACATTTCAGTGCGTTAATGAGACTTTTAGCCACTAGATCATTCCCATGAACATTTAGTGCAGAATATAACTTGCGGAAGAGATGCTTCTGTCTGTGGGAACTGTAGACACAATCATTTTCAAACACTGCCTGCATATTACAGGAACTCGGATGGGAGTTTTTTTCCACATCCCCCATATAGTCCTGTTATCACTTCAAGGAATTTCCACGTTCCTAAGGAAAGAAGTTCCTGGGAGGCCAGCGTTTCAGATGTAAAGCGGTCCGATCATGGCTCGGACGCACTGAGAAAACTTTATGGCTTGATGGTATCCAAGCACAGATGAAACTCTAGGATAAGAGCATTAGTGTAGCAAAGGATTGTATAGAGAAATAAAGTTTGTTTTTATTCCTCATAACTGTGTCCTGTTATTCAAAAGTCCCGGTTTTGACTTGAACATCCATAGTACAGTATTAAACCGCTGTTAGAGCACAGGTACTGAACCTTAGGCTTGCCTAAAAAAAAATTAAAAGTGTATTCTCACATGACACTTATACAAATACTTTATATTCACAATATCTAAAAGTATTACCAATATGTAATATATTAATATCAATATGGGCATCAAATCACATTTAAACGCTTTGGAGCTTCTAAATAATCAAAACTTTGACATCATACCATGCCATGCCATGCTAAAACCTTTAGGGTCTTCACTATCGTAACTACGGCTCAGTACATCGCTTCTGAGGTTTGCATTGTGGAAAAGAGTGGGTGAGTTGGGCCCGAAGCCCGAGCTCATACCTCATTAATCCTTTCTAGCCTGGCCACAGATCCACATGATGAGTAGCTGTGGTAATTTTCTACCACGAACCCGCCTGATTACACCCCCGTCATTAATGCCGCCAGATTATTACCATATGCTTGTATCATGGCATCACCTTATCAAGCATTGCTTAAACATTTTTACGTTCTCAGAGGTGAAAAACCATCCTGAATCAAGGCACCATTGTCATGCCGACATTATAGGCTGGCATTTCATTTCTCACTGCTTATGTTTGGTCACCTAGACATTGTTGAAAGCACTCCCGAAAGCGTGGAGCCAAACTACCGAGAAGCTAATGGTTTCTCCAGCAGTGACCAGACGCCTGTGACTGATCCAAATGCAAATGGAATTTCTGTTGAGGTTGACATGGGACATGCTTCCCCTCCACAAAACCTTAAGCTGGCAGCGCTGAAATGCCTGTGATGGGCGACAGGACGGAAATACACACCGTCCAGGGATTAATCAGCGTGCAGGATTCAGTATACTGGCACAGAACAAAGCACTGTGGTCACTAGGAGAGGGATCTGACCACGGCATTCTCTTCTGTCTGATGTCATTATCAGGCAACATGGATAGTGAGAGAGAAAGAGGCTGAACCCATCATGGTGCCTCGATCCTGAGACGTAAACATGGCATTCTATACGTGAGTTTATTAATGGTGAAAAGCACACTTGACTGTTGCTCAAGGCTGCACTGAGCACTAAGTGTGTCAGCTTGTGAAGATTAATGTTGTGTACCCACCTACTGTATGTTGTGCTTGGCAGAAATGTTAGTGACGCCAGTAATGAGATGTGTAACTGCAGTTAAGTGCTGGTTTGTAAAAAAAAAAAAGAATTTCATCACTCTACTAGTAAGTATTGTTTATTATTTTAATCATACAATCTTTTTTTAATCTCCTACAGATGCTTTGTTTGTTTGTTTATGAGCGAGTCAATGATTGGGGTAGCATACTGTATGTGTCTTTATAATGGATAGTTCCTTATGTTGTCTTAGGGAGGTTTTCCTCAACGCTGTCCAACCTGGCTTTCTCATTAGACATAATTTAATCATATTTTAATTATATTCATAAGTCGTTTTATATATATTTCCGTAAAGCTGTTCATTGTTAAAAGCATAATTCACAGCAAACCGAATCAAATTCAGTTGAAATATACAAACTGCCAATTTCACATAATGAAATGGTAACAGCGGTACCTCTGCAAACAAATCGAATCCATTCTGGAGGTGAATTCTTAAAGCGAAATGTTGTATTGCGAAACACAACTTTTTTCCATAGGAAATAGTGTAAATGCATATAATCTGCTCCAGACAGGCAAAATATTATTTTCCAACACTATAATCATATTTTTGCATGTAAATAAAATTAAATATTAAATAAATAAACATTAAACCTCACTTAATTTATGGTTTCTCTTGTCACTGCTTTAAAAATGAACCTGAAAGCACCCACGATGGTATGTCTTCATGAAATCTTGCACAAAATGCTAAAAAAAAACAAAAATAAACTTGGCTTTCCATGGATGCAAACTAGTTTTGAATGGTTCCCAGATGTACGTGCAACCAAGCCGGCGTTTGGTTCAGACGCTCATACAGTATGCCTAAAAGGAGGCAAACCTTGAACGTAGTTTAAAATTCTTATCTGTACTATGTAGCCAAAATTTGAAAACCATAAACAATGGAGGTGGTGGACAGACCTGTACAACTTTCTTTCTATGTCTCCATTTATCCCTCTTTAAAATAACCTCAGCTACTGTAAATAACTGTTCTGAAGGAAGGCTAAAATGGAAAGTTGTCGTGCTGCAGTATGTAGGAATGCCTTGTTCCACGCACCAAATAACGCTCTTATCCAGGATTTAGGGAGAAATTCCGCCATAAACCCGTCAGCACGTTGGCGGAAGCTCGTGATTACGGTAACTAGCAGTAACAAAAGATCAAAACACACGCAAACAGTTCAGAGCAACATAGAAGTAAGGAGGTGAAGTGTTGTTTAAGATGACATAACCTTATCAGGTGTTTGTTCTTGCTGAAAGTGCTTCCATGACCGGTTTTTAAATGTGGGTTTTGGCAGGCAGCTGTTCTCTCCTGTTTCCAGTACTGCAAACCACCATGAATCTTTCAATGCTAAGGAGGACCGGACCAACCAGCCTATTTTCACCCATGCTAAATTCTATCCTAAAAACCCGACCTTGTTGTTCATTTATGAGCGAAACGTTTTCAGCATAGAAAACTTGTCACAATGTCTTAAATGTCTTTTTAATGTCTCAATGCATGTTAAGATAAGATATACCTAGATAAGATAAGATAAGATAAGATAAGATAAGATAAGATAAGATATACCTTTATTTGTCCCACAGTGGGGAAATTTCTACCTTTCTACATGAACAGAGATTAATAAAAGTTTCATACGAGTTTTTATCAATTAAAAAATTTATCAGAGTTTTTAAATGGTTACCCTTTCAAACCAGGCTTATGGTGGTCATTCAGTTTTCTTGCTGAAATGATGCTTAATTTCGACAGTAACCCTATTCCTTTGGAGAATTTTATTAGTGCACATAATTTGTCATCTCTTGTCCCAGTGGTCGACTGATATTTCAGCTGGATTTCAACTGGAATTCGCTTTAAAATTTAAAAAAAGGGAAAAGAAATTGGTGGCATATTTCTCACGCATTCCCACTTAAACTGAATGGCAGTGACATCTGTCTTGTAGAGTCCAGCACTTTTCAGCTCTCCCACACACAGGCTGTTCACACCATGCTCAGGGGTTCAAAGCACCGACTGCCTCAGCACGTCGGTATGTTCAGCTTAGTCACTGCCAGTTCTGTGGTCAGAGTGCTCTCTCTCTCTCTCTCTCTCTCTCTCTCTGGTCGTTGCATGTAATGGTCTGTCGGCAGGATCACGGGAGTACCCGGTGTCCATCTGCCGTGCGCTCCTTCCAGCCTGAGTTTTACTTTTCATTAAATGCAGACGTTTCACGCTCAGCGACGTGTTAACATGCTGCCAAGGCAAACCAATTACGCAAATTAGCCGAATATACGGCGTCTATTTGCTGTTTGGCATTTTCTGCCTGGGAGATGTATTAGTCAAAAACTGGAGCTGAAATGTGAAGCCTTGTGTAACCACGTTTGTCATTCGGCTGAGACCGAAATGAATCTCTGCTTTGCACAGCGAAAAAAGTCGACGTTGACACGTAGAGGCCCTAAAACTGACGAGTTTGGAAGACGGAATGCAGGTTGCGTTCGGAAAAAAACGTTTGTTTCATCTGCGTCATTTTAAACTCATATAAAAATGAAAAATGATGGACGATACTGAAACTGGTTTTTAGTGATGCGTATGTGTGAGGACGGGGATGATTTGGGTGTGCAGGGCGCACAGGGTAATTGGGACTCAGATGGGAGAAGACATGTTTTTATGTCCTTGTAAAGCACAGATATCCACACAACGAGAAAAAAAAAAAAGCAAAATGTTTATTTTTTGTGTTGAGGTGTAAGATGGCATTAATTAGCTGTATTAGTAATGCATCATCCTTTATAAGTTTGTATAATTTAGTGCATGTAATAAAACAGTAAGACCAATGTACAGTATGTGCGTGTTTATGTCTTATTGCCCAGTAATGTCTTTGCTACCCATCCTGTCATCGGGTTTACAGGGTCAGACAGTAACAATTTGTCATCAGAGCGAACCCACCTGTTGAGACAGGATGACAGATGACCAATCAAGATTCCTCTGGACATAACTGAAGTAAGTGTACAGTTTGTGTATGTGTGTGTGTAAGTGTGTATCTATGTCTCTAGGAAATAACCACATGAATAATCCCTCGTTTTGGTTTAGGTCTGTACTGAAAGACCCTTGCAGCATTTAGAAAAAATAGAGAATTAGTGTCTAGAGCTGCAGTTGAACAAATTTAATCCATGAATGTAGTAATACTAAGGGGGTTTGCTTACATAAGCGAAATCTTGATTCCTTTCACGAACTCTTTTAAATGTTTATTTGGTGTGTTTTAATCGTTTATTGATTTTCAGACTTCGGGAGCTGTCCAAAACGGTTCTCATTTAAAAAAATAATAAAGTTAAAGCAATAGCAAAAACAACATTCTGACACTATAATGATCATCTTAATCATGAATTATCTTGATACTGTAGCTAGCTCTGTAACTTGTGTTGCCTTTGTGTGAACAAAGCGGTGAGGCGAGTCATGAGCCTGTTACCATGTTGGCGAAGGTCATGCTTACCTTAACTAGCAGTAACAAAAGATC
Organism: Clarias pachynema; assembly: GCA_030014365.1. NCBI lineage: Eukaryota > Metazoa > Chordata > Actinopteri > Siluriformes > Clariidae > Clarias > Clarias pachynema. The sequence goes on from JAQMYL010000039.1 coordinate 25,918,196, forward strand.
AAAATACACATGAACAGTTCAGAACAAGCAGACAAAGTGTTGTTTAAGATGACATAACCTTATCAGATGTGTGTTCTTGCTGAAAGTGCTTCCATGACCAGTTTTTAAATGTGGGTTTTGGCAGGCAGCTGTTCTCTCCTGTTTCCAGTACTGCGGACCACCATGAATCTTTCAATCCTAAATAGGACCGAACCAACCAGCCTACTTTCACCCATGCTATTAGGTAATTCTATGCTAAAAACTTGTACATGTATTATTAATAAATTAAACCATGTGTTGTATTAAATTACCATGTGTAAATGAATGGACATAAAATAATAATAATAATAAAATATTGTGAAATAAATTAATTGTGTAAACTCTTTTACCAAAATTTACATTAGAAATAAAGTCAAGTGTAAAAGTGAAAAACTTCATGTACTACACCAAAACAAATTTTTTTTTTAACACTACAGTTCGTTCTGAACAAAGAAATCTGATCGGACGAGAGGCTTTCTAACGAGTGGTCATAATAGACAGTAACAGGACTGGGAAATTTAACTATATGCATCCGACCTTGTCCCAGATGTTTAAATACATTTACATTTAGGCATTTGGCAGACGCTCTTATCCAGAGCGACTTACAAAAAGTGCTTTAAAGTTTACATC
>JAQMYL010000039.1:25939419-25953358 GCA_030014365.1 Clarias pachynema
GAAGCGCTATTCTTTATCTACCACCTGTTTTACAGTTTAAACACAGGACCATAAAAGTAATAGAGAACATTCAAAAGGATATATCATAAGTGACGCTTCAGACTTGTTTCGTTAAGTAATTGAGATTTTTCGCACAGGTATAACCTGTACATCACACCCATGTGACTTAATAACAATCTAGTCTGGCTACAAGCCCTACAGTAAGTGTTTATAATAAAGGACAATACAATCACTTGGTATTAAAATAAAGTATGCATTTGTTGTGATGACCATGCAGACATGAAGACATAACAGTCTCTGTGATTTATACAGAGATTACATAATTACTGTAGACCTCTTCTGGGAACATTACTTATCCGACGCATGTCCGGGAAACGCATTCCTCCCAGCAGTACTTTTTTTTTTTAGGGGAAATCATTGTCAGAAGTTAAATTTTACCTGAATATCATTTTCTATGTCTATCCTATGTTTTAAATGTTTTAATGAAGTGATCATAATAAGAGGTGTTTGAGTATGATTGTGCAGAATAACAGAACACAGTAATGAGCAGAGGTGGGTAGCCAAAAAAATTTCTCAAGTACAGTAAGAGTAGTGAGTTCTCAAGTAAGAGTGTGAGTTCTTCTTCACAAATCTACTCAATACCCAATGGTGCAGTAATAGAAGTAAGAAAAAATTTCAATAAGATACCTAAGTAAATGTAACGAAGTAAATGTAACTCGTTACTACCCGGCTCCGATTATGAGAGTAAAAACTCCCTTTATTTCTCTATATAATCCCCTGCTACTGTACACTAATGCACTTATCTCAGTGTTCCACTAGGATAACATCAAGGTAAAGAGTTTTCTCAGTACGATGTAGCCATGATCGAAATGCCTGCTTCATGTCTGAAACACTGGCCTCCCTTTAATGGCCTAAACATGTGTAAATGGCTTGGAGCGAGGTGAGGACTGTACGGGGGATGTGGCAGTAACTCCCAGCCGAGTTTCTGTAATGTGCAAGTGGTGTTGGTGAATGATTGTGTGAACGGTTTCCACAGACGGATGCGTCTCTTCCACAATTTAGTGACAAGTTATCCGTAGATTTTCAAGGATCTGGCAGCGACGGGCTCAGCGCCACCTCAGCCGAGATCATTATTCTTGGTAGTACCGCCTTTTTTGAAATGTTTGCTATATTCAAATATATTTCTGCGACTAAGAGTCTCATCACCAGACTATGTTTTAAAGTCTTATGTAAATGTCAATCAGTTTTACGTCTTATTCAAAGAAATTTCATTATACAGTAAGTCCCGGTTTGACTTGAACGCCCATCATAATAAACCGACAAAACACATCAAAGACGATTTCTTAGGCTGAAGCCTAAAGCTCCTAGATACAGTAGTAGTTCCCTTATTGATCATACAGCAAATTATTCAGTAACCACTGCGAATTATAAAGTGAATAAGAAAGTTTTATTGTTTAAAAAAGGAAGTAGTATGAGGTTTAAGGGATTATTTTTGAAAAATTTCTTATATAGAAAACCAGGGCAATTTAAAAATAAATACTTCTTATAAACTCACATTATCATTTATTGCATTTCCATCTTTAAAAGGTGTTAATGTGAAGAGTGTTTGAGAAATGGTGATGAGAGACCATTTATTTGTTAACCAAATCATTTCGATTCTGCCTGTTCTCTCCTATCACCCTGTAATGGAAAATCAAGGAAGCCAAACACAAATGAAAAGCCATACATGATTTACGATACTGTCGCAGATCTGTCTTCGGCAGCCGCACACCTCCGCTGATTAGTGACACCTGTGTGCTTTCAGAGCCGACAATCACAGAGCTTAAAATAGACTGACGCCGGAGAAGCGTGTAGTCATGAAGCCTTGAACTGACCATGCACTTACACTGTTCAGTCTTAGCTTGTCTGGTCTTGTGATATGACATTGTTTGTAGAAGTGATTGCATCCATCTGTGTGTGCTTCCTTCAAGGTCTATGTACTTCAAAGATTGTTCTTTAAGATCTCTGGGTTTTGCCTTATTAAATTTTTTGTTTAATGTTAATAGATACTGTATCCCGTTGGTGTTAATAGTTATAATTTTTCTTGATTAACTGTTTTTATCCATCTATTTCTGCCTCTGTGGGGAAGTCTATAAAGGGAGACCTCCAAATATGAAACCTCCACTGCCATTCCCAATCTTGTTCTGAGGTTTTCTTCTGCGTGCCACAATAACTCAGAGAAACCAGCAGAGATCACCATATCTTAAATTCATCATCCAATTCCTCATTCACATCAACTTACTTCCTGATGCAGGTCAGTATATCATTGCAACGTCTTGCCAATCGACCTTAACTTCTGATTTCACTTAGCACTGTTGTTCTAGACTTCTAACATTAAAGCCACGTAGGTTTTTGGGTCCCCTTGTGCCACCAGGTTTCTCTGGTCCCATGGGTGTCATGGTCCTGTGGTGTCTGGCACCAAGACGTTCCCAGCTGCTCCTTCGAGTGCTGTGGGTTGTGGGGTGGTGTGTCTGTGGATCAGACTTGGTTGTGTAGCACATCCTATGGGTGCGCCATCAGTATGAAGGCCTTTGGCTCGCTGCCTTGGGTTGTGGTACACTGGGGGTTCTTGCGACTTCTTCTCATGGCCAGCATTGACTTTTGACTTTATTTGTGCTGCATTGGCTTTTCTGTGGACCAGAATTGGAACAGATGGGCTGTTTTCGGTCCCCGCAGGCATGCCTGGGCATTGTGTGCCCATGGGTCATAAATGTAGTTCAGTTCACCTAATGGTGGGGTTAATGTTATGGCTGATCAGTGTATTTAAAGTAAAATTTGAAGGTATTTTACTGCTTGCTATTTGACCCAGAAAAACATGACCTCTACAACGGCTCATCTCTTAGGCACTGATCTTTCAGTCTTAGCTTTTGACTGCTTCTAATCCTCTCTAATCCTCATTAAAATACATCATTTGTTGAAACTGGCTAATACAAATCCACAGCTGCTAGCTCAGGGGGTTCCTCAGGGATCGGTTCTTGGCCATCTCATTTACATTAGTTACATGTTACACTTTGATCAAATTTTACAGTGTTACAATCTAATTATCGCCGTTATTGTGATGATACAGTACTCACACTTATGCAAGTGCAGATTCTGGCACATCTGTGCTGGATGATCTTATATAGTGCAGTCAAGATATAATGAACTATGGATGACCAGCATTTGGTTTTTATTATTAACTTATTATTATTAATAATATTAACATCTATAGTATGGCAGCCCAATTCTTCTTACATTTTTTGTCACCACTTATGGATCCTTTCACAGAATTCCTTTTGCATTGGTCTCAAATCAGTCGCATCAATGCAGAAATTGAGTAAATTGCATAAGTATTTACCCCCTTCAAGATTATGGATGTTTACAAACTTGGTTGCTTCTCGAATACCTTCTTCACCTGCACACTGACTTTTGGTAGACAAAATGTTACAGTTGTGCCATATTATTTCATATCATGCTTTTTGAAGCTTAAATCACAAATTATGTTACTTAGCTTAAGTGGAGGGGCGGGTTTCTTTTTACAGCTTTACCTCTCTGCCTCCTCTAGGCATTTTTTCCTCTTTTCTATATAATCGTATCTCTATAAGTTGCCATTATTGTGAAGTGATTAAAAACAAATCTTATGTCACAATCCTGTGAACAAAACATGTTTCCCATGTTCCGAGTTGTTTTTTGTTGGGGTGTTCAGATCTTCGGACCCTACCATATCTTCCCTTTTAATCACTTCAACATAAAGTGAATAGAGCATCATGTTTGAGGCCTGAGATCTGTTGGCTTACCGTTCTAACTGAATTAGCCGTATTCAGTGCAGCGAGTGTTAACAGATTTGCAGCTCGGCTCAGGACAGGTGGCGATGCTATCTTACTCTCGTCCTAACACAAAAGTGTTCAAGGCTACTGTAAACCTCACCTAATTTCACTTAACACAGCGATATGAGATCAGGGGTTAGATAAGGTCAGGTATTACAACCTTAACCTACTTAAGCACAGTAAGGATAGTCTTATGAGGGTGATAATGTGATGGATAGAATTAAACAATCAAGCGCAGCAATTATAGTGTCTTATGTCAGAAGGTCAGAAGGTTAGATTTGACAAATTATAGGATTATACATTATTAATGCATTCATCATCTATAAAAACAGCTATCAGAGGCACATCTGTGGCAGATGTTCCACACGGAACCTGTTTCTTCAATAATTCTAATGAATGTTTTTTTTTAAGGAAATATTTCTGTATTGTTTTTGGAAGGAGTATTCGATGTCAGCACTTTTCAACTGTAAGCTGTACAACCATTTCAAACATGCAAATTACTGTTTTTACGAGGGGCGTTCATGTCAGACCAGAACAGACATGAATTTTCTCACGAATGAAGCTGTAAAGCTGATTGACATTTACAGAAGACTTCAAGTGCAGTACAGTCATGAGTCTTTTAGCCGCAGTAAAACATCTGAATGGTGCAAATGAAGTCTGTAAGTCTGTGAATGACAATACTGCCTGATCCTTGAAAACTGACGGATAACATGTCGCCAACTTTTAGAAAAAAATGCATACACATGATCATTTAAGAACACCATTTGGACATTACAGGGACTCACCTGGAGGTTATTACCACATCCCCGTACAGTCCTGACATCGTTCCATGCCATTTCTGCATGTAAGGGGCCATTTAAGGAGTTCCTGGGAGGCCAGGGTTTCAGGCATGAAGCAGGACATTTGATCATGGCTTTGGCATACTGAGAAATCTTTCTACCTTGATGGTATCCATGCACTAGTGAAACACTGGGATAAGTGCATTAGTGCATTTATAGCAATAAAGGGAGTTTTTACTTTCATAACTGTGTTCTGTTATTCTGCACAACCAAAAGTCCTGGTTTGATTTGAACGGCCTTTTGTAGTTGCAGTAAAAGATACCAGGAAGTAACTTCTTTTGTAGACATTGCACAACATGTTTTAATTCAAATTATAATGTTTTAACAAAATGTTTAAATGCATAGCATGTCACTGCTTAAGAACTCAAAGACACTGTGAACATTAAGGCATTGCTTTGAGGAATAAAACACTTAGCGATGTCTATTATTGGAAAATAATCAACTTGGCTGGGATGGTAATGATATCTCTTCTCTTGGTGTGAGGCAACATCACCCCCATCAGGGTGTTGATCAGTTTCCAATAACAGAACACCCTGAAGTCTTTTATTCCCTCAAGTAATAAAGAAGTGATGGAAATCGTGTGTCATTAACATTACGCTTTCACTGGAATGTTTTCAACCACAACATGTTTTCCTTGCACTGTAAGTATAATGACTACACAGTTTAACTTAATTGCACTATATTAAATATAGTTAGACTGTATACTGATTATATTTAGGCATTTGCTTTATTTTATGGCCAAAATGACGGGTGCTCCCATTTGAATGCAATATCTAATGTAATGTATTTCTCTTTTCCACGGACACAGTGTTTGTATAGGGAACCTTAAAAAAAAAAAAAACATTGTAAAAGATAACCCGTTACAAAATGATGTGCAGATGCAAAAATAACAACTTTTTTTTACCTCTGGACACAGGACTGTATTTTAACATGCAGAGTTTAAAAAGAAAAGAAAAAAAAAAACAGGTACATTTGTAATGCTTTTGGCTGTTCAAGTGTGTTTCTGCCCAAATGAAGCAAGTCATTACTTCTGGCTTTAATGTTCGTGCTGTTTGGTTTGGTGCAGTGACCACTAAAAATGTTTTCTTCACAGACCAAAGGTTCATGGTCATATCCTTATTGATAATAAACCTAAGTTGTTTCCCATGGCAACAGAATAATATGAATAGTTCTTGGTTGCAGCCTGGCTGCTGGAATTCAACTAATCCTGCCATCCAATAACTGGCTCAATTGCAGTGGAAAAAAAAAAGATGTACGTTCAAGACGAGGCTCCAGCATCTTGTTTGTGGGAAACACTTTTTCTCTCTCTCTCTCTCTCTCTCTCTCTTCAATTACCAACACATTTAAAAGACATGCATTAAAATCCTCACTCGAACATGTGAAACGTCCAATATGGAAAATATGCTCCGTTTTCCCATATGGAATAGGTTATTTCTTATTCGCAAAAATGTGCTGAGACTTGGCCTTGGGTTTATTCAAATGAGAGGAAAGCTGTCCAGATGTGCTGTGCAAATGAAGTCAGAACTTTCTCGTGTGGGAGAAAGCGAGAAGTGTTCAGGTGGTTATAGGCACAACCGAGCCAAACGCTGGCTTACCGTAACAAACTTATATAAAGGAAATAGAAAGACTGAGGTTTTTAAAGGAAAAAAAAAAAAAAGCAAGTCTGCCATCAGGTTTTCTGCTCCGCTGATTTCCGTCTGGAGGGCTGTTGAGGAGTCGCTTTCTGAGCATGATAAATATATGCTCTTAAAGAACAACAAGCCTCTCACTGCATCTCGCTGGCAATAAAAAGACAGACAAGCTACTGTACCAGATGTGTATTTGAAAAGCACACCTCCATTATTTCCCCCCCAAAAAAACAACTAAAAAACATGTAACTAGAGTTATGAGAAAGATGGACTAGACACAAAAACACACATAATAGTGGTTTTACCCCAGGAGCGACCCCGTCTCTCCTGGCTGTAATCACGTACACGTGCACGCACATGCATGAAAAAAGAAATTCAAAAAATCATTGAATATAAGGAACACACACCATCGTCAATCCGAGTACAAATCCATCACGAATGCTTGGACTAAACCTACTGTAACACTTGTATAACGTTTTCGAATTAAATTGTGCTTACAGTACTGGCATGATAATGCTCCTTGCCTGCACAACTCATTTAAAATGTGATAGCGTGAGAAGATGGTGGATAAGCCTATCGTTTTTTTCACCAAATGAATTTGTGAAATTTGAGTCTCATAATATACTGTAACGAGATAACATAACTCTATTCAGCACATACTGTACAGTACTGTATATATCTAATGTGTGATTAACATAGACATGCAATTAACATAGACTGGTCAGCCAATTAGGGTTAAGATTGAGATAATGTCTTATTATTATTATTATTATATTATCTATAAATTTTTACAAGGCAGATCTGATACCAAAAAAGTAATATGATACTTTACTACTACAAGTAATCATGTGGGAACTGCGCAATAATCCAGATGCACATCAAGAGAGTCTGTTCATATCAAACACCAGAATCAGGACAAAATGTGATCATTGCAGGCTGTGGCATGGTTGTTGGTGACAGATTCTAATCTCCTGATATTTACATGGACTGTGTCTAGACGTTAGTGCACCTCAGTTGTCTGACTGGTTTGAGCTGACTGGAAGGCTACAGGAACTTAAATAATTACTCTTTACACCTGTGCTGAGCAGAAAAGCACCTCAGAACATACAAAATCACAAGGCTTGTGGTGGACTCCCATACAGACATGTAACATACTGTACTGTATAGACATATATACAGTACAGTACTGTATATATAACAATTTAAATATACACAGATCAGCTATAACATTGATCAACAACAATACGCCCAAGGCTCACCCATGCCCATGGGGTCCAAAGGCCAAACTGTCCGGTTCAATCTCACAGAAAATCCAATGCAACACAAATCCCAGATAAAAGTCATTGCTGGACACCTGGTGCAATACTGCCCCCCTGATACAGAGCCCAAGGCCACCAATGCTGTCTTTAAACTTCCTAGACCTCAATCTGATTGCAAAACCATGGGATGCACTGGAAGATCCACAGAAGCACCACCCCATTACCCCCAGAACCCAAAGGAACTGCTGTTGATGCCCTAAAGATTGCACAGTCAGTCCTTGGTGTCCTGGACCGTCCAGTCCTGGGAAGGTTGTCCTGAATGCTTTCAACTTGCAACACTGATCTCCAAACTCGAATTGTTTGGACATGGTTTTATAACCCTTTTCAGATTGATGTGCAAGTAACACAAGGGGCAGTGGTAGCTCAGAAGGCTAAGGCACTCCATTACTGACCAGAAGGTCAGCGCTTCAAGCTCCAGCTCCACCAGGTTGTGCTGAGATGTGCAAAGAAAAAATGTCTATGTGACAAATAAGGGCTTAACTTAAATTGCTTCTCTAAAAAAAAAATGCTTATTTCTTTCGCTCTTGGCATTGTGTTAACACTCACTTGAAGACTTCAGACCAGCAAACTGCCAAAACTTCTAATTTTATAGAGATCTTGAATGACACACTTGCAGATGATCAGTTAATCAAGTACTGATGATTAGCACCTGTACTTGGCTAAAACTTACAGTACACTCTTAAATCCTGTGGAGGCAGTAAGGAGGTACGTTATATTGACCACATGTTTTTTTTTTTTTTTCATTTTTTCTTAAAAAAAATAAACTGACCCAGTGAGAAAAAGTTATATACATGTACTGTATGTTGTTTTCCATCTAACGTTGTATTTGCCTAATAATGAGACCCACTGCGACACACACACACACACACAACAAAAATAGAATTAAAAGAGAAGTACTTACTTTTAAACATGACTGTATCAAAGGATGACCACATCGTGTTGCTCTCGTTTCAGTTATGAGCAGAGATCTCAAGATACAGTTGGCACAGTCCTACCAAAACACTGGAAAAACATCACCTGGTACTTTTCCATTCTTCGTCCATGGGCCTGTGCCCACTAGAACCACATATTCCTGTTCTTAGGATAAAGGTCTTAGGGTGAGGCACGAGAGAAAGTCTTACTAAACATACTCCAATTCAGTAAGGGGGAGAAAAAAAATGACAATAATTACAGCTATTTATGCCACTTAAATATTGTGGTATCATCGCACCAAAATGAGTCATGGTCATTTCTGAGCTATTTTTACAACAAAGGTAATGCATGACCACAAATACTTTCGTCTGAAAAAGTCAGTCTTGTCTTGTATTTATGCAGATTTAAACCCTTATTTACAAATGCCTTCAACTGAAGAAATCATGCAATCATTCTACAAAATATGCCAAACATACTTTGAGCATGCACCGACTGGCCCAGCAACTGCAGTTCAAGATCTATTAAAAGCAAGTTTGGGGAAAAATGGATTTTCCGTTCTTTTTCACTTTTCATGGTCCATTGTAATCATGTGTTCAATTGCAACAAAATTTTTTTTTTAATAAAGCTGGAGTTTTAATCAAGATATGAATGCGACCAATGGAAAATTTGTGGTATAATCGCTTGACAATGTGGTTTTAGGTCTGACTTTTACCTATATTTAAGCTGTCACTTAAAACATCTGTCAAGTCTGTCATTGATTTCTCCATTTCCACTTCCACCTTTTAAGATCTCCTACACCACAATACAAAGGACCTATTTCAGACTGGCCCAGACAAAACATCGACGCTACACTATGTCTCAACAATGCTCGCACAAAGCTCGCACAAAGCTTCACTCAAAGGAAATTTAGACACACTAGAATTCTGTGACCCTAAACTCATTAAACCTCAGACAATTTCTTTTAACGAGGTAATAACTGTGTTTAAAATTTGTGTTTGGGGGGGCGGGGTATGGTATTAGTATGGTATGGTATGGAATGCACCAGTGAGTGAAACAAACCAGCCCAACATATCCAACCCTAAAGCACCTGTAATCCTTCAAACGTTCCTTCAATCTTCAAAAAGCATCAATAGCAAAGTGTTTATTTTTTCCCAAGTATTCATACTAGGAGCTCTCACTCTAGGGAATATCGAGTTATGCGTGGGCATGTTTACAACAGATCTATGAATGGCTTTGTTTAAGTTGGCCGCAGTTCCCATTCAAGACGCCGTTGGCTTCGGATCTGCCATTGTTGTCCTGTTTGTGTGCTCAAGACATGAAAAACCGTCCCTGTGCAACGAATGATCTGGGATTAATTCAATTCTCAGCCAAATCAAGCGACTGGGCTGCGAGTCCCAAAAGCGTGGAGGGTTGAGTCAAAAAATAGGAGATAAATACAGTAGGAAGGTTGCGTCAGGATGTGCATCCGGGACAAAACCCGGTTTGCAGATCGGATGGTCCGCTGTGGTGATCCTCTTTGGGAGCGGCCAGAGGAACAACAACGAGAGCCGGTCAAGATTCAGGGTCACGCTAAACCGTCCTGTGGATGCTTGTCCAAAAAGTCTCGCAAAATGTGCATCAACATTATATGCATCTACATTAATTTTTACTTTCATATAGTGTAAAAAACTGACATATAGTTCAATCTTCAAGCATTCTGCAACTGTACCCGGGATTAGATATACTGTAATGCACTTGTGTTTCCTACTTTTTTGGTGTCATTTGCTGTATCAGACTTGGAAAAAAAAAAAAAACGTAATTAAAATCTCTTCACAATATCCAGCTGTCTGTTCCGTTAAGATTTTGTCTATCGTTAGCAGGATCAACCGTACCACGAGACTCGGAGGATTACCCCTGGCTTTGCATCCCACTTATCTTCTCAAAGGCTTCCTGTCACCCAAGATCTCCTCATCTCGTACTCCGGCCTCACATGAAAGCTCCCTCACTTCAAAAGACGATTCATTTCATTTATTAAAAAAAAAACACGTAGGGCTAAGAGAACTCATTTACCAAAGCAACGATTTACAAAAGACACAACCACACCACATGAATGGAAGCAAAATTAATAGCTCAAGAAACTAGATGTACAAAAGATTCAGTGTAATTAGGAGATTGTGCTCTTCAGTGTAATTGAGTGTGCAGCGAGGTGGATCTGAAGGTCATGTGATTGCGTTGTTGGGTTTTTACAGTTCTTTTGTATAACAGATATGATATATGCAGATCATTTATGAATAATTACTCTATAATAGGTTGTCTGCAATCGTGTGACTATTATTATGCGTGACATCCCTCTAGAGGGCAGGAAGTGAAAAATATGAGTGAATAGATGAAATGGGTGAAAGTTCTTGTTATGCTAGATGAGGCGATATTCCCAGAGGACAGCTCTGGTAAACGCTGGTATACAGTAAATGTCAACGTGACTGGATTGTGCACAACGCGGCGGATATTCTTGCCTTTCTCCTCATACTGTGCGGTGATTAGCCAGTTGAACTGTCAATCAAGGTGGAATTTTGATAGCGTTCCCCTGTCTGTTGTGTAACTGTTAACCCTGATTGCTATATGATTGCACTACGTGGACTTGATTATAGCTGTTGATGTAAATACAGATGAACTGTGCAACATACAGTTTTCCTTTGTGGTCATTTATCACTGGTGTGTCTGGATAACAGACTCCAGTATGACACAAAAGAAACAATATCTTCTTTTAAAAGTCATTTTTAGTAAAGATTTACAATAAGCTATGTAAATATAGCCACATTAGTTATTTTATGATGTTACATTTAACATAGTGTTCTAGGATTATCTGACTCCGCCCCTCTCGCGCCGACCCACTTATGACCAGTCACCCATTGTGCTTGTGGATTCTCTGTTTGATCACTCTAAGCAACACAAACCATGTACATTTTAAAAGATGGCAATAGTGCTTCCTGTGTATAGGTGGTGTTCAAATCAAACTGGGACTTGTAATGAAATTTGGCATAAAAGACATTTTGATTGACATTTACAGAAGACTTTAAGCACAGCACGGTGATGAGACTCTTAGCCGCAGTAAAATATTTAAATGGTGGAAACATTTCTAGAAATGTTCTGAGAAAACTTTCTACCTTGATGGAGTCCAAGCACTAGTGAAATGCTGGGATAGGTGCATTAATGTAGCAGGAGATTATACAGAGGTTTTTAATTCTTATGGCTGTGTTCTGTTATTCTGCACAACCAAATTCCCAGTTTGACTTTGTAGAAAATCACTTCCAGTCCTACAGGAGCAGTTCACACCACAACCTAGCTGACCTGATACATTATGTATTAAGATGCATGGTGGCAGACGATAGGGTAATATTAGCAGAGATGCTACGTAGGCCAGGAAATGTGTTATGTTAGCTATAGATAACTTAATACAAAGATCCTGGCGAACTATCCCGTGTGTGGTGATCTGTACAGTTGAGCCTGGGGTTGGACAGATTAGAAGACATTTTGAGACTTTCAGCACTACAGAATGAATAATCTATTCTGTTGTCAAGCGATCTTTGGTTTCACAGATAGTGTGATCTTTATGGTAACGGCTAACACAGTGTAATATGCACAGTGTTGTATAGCACATGCATTAATTCTATGTGTATTTGGGAGCCAAAAGTATGTTGGAGGGCCTTTTGTATAAGAAAAATAGAATGATGCAGATCCAGTATGTGAGCAGATGGAGCCATCTGAGTAAAGGCTTCAATAATCCAGGAGAGAGGTGAATTCAAATAGGAGCACTCATACCTATTGCGGTCCAGCATGGTAAATTAAATTAAGATTTTTAGTTTTGTAATTTAAAATAAAAAAATAAAAACAGGAAGTGGCTTTAAATGGCAAAACTCCAGAAAATACAAAAGAATATGTTGAGTTATTGCATAAAAACTAGCACTACATCACCATCTAGTGCCCCAATATCCTCATCAGTGACATCTTGATTCAGAAAAGACCCTTTCACATTTCAATCAATCAATCAATCAATCAATCAATCAATCTCTCTAACCATGTTTGAAAGTTTGTACTCCGTCTTTAAATGTTACCTGTTTATGTGTAAAAACATAATAAAAATGATCTGATCATAGCAGGTTTTAGTATTTGTCAAATAAAACCTCAGATGAACAACAAAAAAAGAAGGTGAGATGCAGCCAGGTGCTGCTAATCATCAGCACATAATTAAATGATTATCAGCAGATGAGCAGACCACGATAAAACAGAAGTTTTGGCAGTTTGCTTGTGTTACCCCAATCAAGAGGGAACAACATGAGCAATGGTCTTAAATAAGCAATTGTTTCTGCACATCAATCTAGAGAGGGTTTTTAAACCATTTCCAAACACAATCTGTTATAGTCTGGTATACATTGTATAGTGTGAAAGATTATTCACAAGTGGAAAGCATCCAAGACAGCTGCCAATCTTCCCAGGAGTGGACGTCCCAGCACATTCACCCCAAGGTCAGACCATGCAATGCTGAGAGAAAACAAAAAGACAAGAGCTACTCTCAGACACTACAGGCCTTACTAAGCTTGTTAAATGTTAAAGTCCATGATAGCATAATTATAAGACGACTGAAGAATTTCGGTTTGCTTGGAAGGATTACCAGGAGAATCCTCTCCTTAAGACAGAACATGGAAGTACAGTACGACCGAGGTTTGCTAAACTCCATCCTTCTGCAGCAATGTCTTATGGTCACATGAGACCAAAGTGGAGTTGTTTAGCCTTAATGCCCAGTGCCATGTTCGGCAAAAACCAAACAGCATTTCAGCAGAACCACCTCATAGCCACTGTCAAGCATGGTGGTGGAGGGGTGATGATTCAGGATTTATTTTGCAGTCACATGACCTGGGCACCTTGCAGTCAGTGAGTCGACCATGAACTCCTCTGTGTACCAGAATATTCTAGAGAAAAGTGTGAATCCATCTGTCCGACAGAAAAAGCTTGGGTCATGCAAGAGGACAGTGATCTGAAGCACACCAGTAAATCTATATCAGAATGGCTGATCGAACACAAAGATGTGAGAGATCAAAAAAGTAATACAGGAAATGATTACTTTAAATGATTTATCTGCAAGGTACTGAATAATGGGGTACTTACTTTTTATCTTTTTGGCTTCATTTCTGTTAAATAAATAATGGCCTGGCTATGAAGACCTGGCTCACAATCTCTGTTCCAGTTCATTCTAAAGGTGCTTGATGGGGTTGAAGTCAGGGCTCTGTGTTAGGGCCAGTCAAGTTCTTCCACACTGAACTCATCAAACCATATCTTTATAGGCCTTGCCTTGTGCACTGAGGCACGGTCATGTTGAAATAGAAAAGGGATTTCCCCAAACTGTTGCCACAAAGTTGGTA
>JAQMYL010000039.1:25988826-25999584 GCA_030014365.1 Clarias pachynema
TTGTTTTTGTTATTTCGTATTTTAATTTATTTTGTTTTCAGTTTTGTTCATTTGTTTTGCACTTCACGGCCACCGTAGTAAAGGCTTAGGGTGACTTTAACAGCAGATGTGAAGTGATTCAACGGTACAAAAGGATATGAATATAAGGTGTTTTATTTCTAATTGATCAGCAGGGACCACGGTGGTGACTTCTGCAGTGGTGGAGGGACAAAAGAGCTCCAAACTGAAAAGCACGCTAAAACTCCACTTCAAGTTCGATTCAATGACTCTGGTTCTCTACAGCTCAAGTGGTGCTGAGGTAACACGGTGTTGTCTCCGGGAATCGCGTCACATGCTCACAAGTAGCAGATTCAGAATTACAGCGACACCAAGAGTAGTATAGGCTTTAAGGTAAACGTTTCATTAATATAAAACCTACCTCTGTGTGTGTGTTTGTGTTCAGACCGCATTACTGGACTCTCACGATGAACAGCTGAAGCTGGCGGAGTTCACCCTGGGCACCATCTCCACCGCGGTGCACATGTTCTCAGACAGCTCCATGAAAGCCTCCGTCAAACTCGCCGAATGTCTGTTGGATGATAAAAGGAAGAGGGTCAAAATGATCACTTCCAGGTCAGAGGTTATGAACGAATAAATAAATCGGTCCATTAATCTCACATTCTAACATAAACGCCGGGTCAGTCGTATCCTAAAACAAGTCCGATGTCTGTATTTCTGTGCAGGATGATGGCGATGCGAAAGGGCGCCGAGAAGAACGTCATGGTGGAGGTGAACTATCGGCAGGGACGGGACGGCACCACGCTCGATACCGTTGTTCAGGATCTGTACCTCTGCGCCAGCATGGAGTTCCTGCTCACGGTGGCTGATGTCTTCCTGAAAGCTATGGATCAGGGCTTCTCGAGCCAACCCAAGAGCAGCAGACCGTCCTCGACTTCCACCAAAGATTCAGGTGATTTAAAATTGATAAATAGAGTTGCAAGCAACGATGATGGGCCCAAGCACCCTGTGCCATCGCCACCCCGACCTGTGTGTTATTAGAGTGTGTTAAGACCTAAAAAAGCCATCGCCGCCCAGTGCACCACACAACTTGCACATTTCAGACACTATATATGTCAGTTTAGGCCCTAAATATTTGTTGAGTGCATTAGCGTGTGAGTGTTATGTGTTGAATGTGTTAACATTTGTAGTGTGTGATGTATGAGTGTGTTTGTGTGTGTGTGTGTTTGTTTGTGTGTGTGTGTGAGTGTTAACATTTGTGATGTGTACAAGTGTAGAATAGGCCACAGATGCTGGGGAAAAAAAGCATCACAAGATTTTTTTGCAAACGACCCAAAATAACCAGCCCCATGTTGAGTTGAGCCCAGCTGAGCTATCCAGAAAAATCTCGTGTGGGAGCCCCTGAGGGCCCCGGGGCCACGCAACTCTCAGGCATGAGTTTTCAAGCATGTTAAGACTCCCAAAAAGCCCAAAAGGGTGGAAAAAAATCCTTAGGAAAACTAGAGTTGAAAAAGTGAAAAAGAAAGAAAATCAAATAATTCATCCAGATCTTATTTTCAGTACAGTCCCTGACATTCTAAAGAATAGACACTGCAGTGCACCAGATACCAATATTTACATACAATTACATACAATATTTCCAGCGTGTAAGTGAAAGTATAAAATGTCCAAAGTCAGTTATATTGTATGCGTGTCCGTGTGGGGGTGCGGGAGAGATGAGTCGGCCTCACCGGTTTCAATGAATCAGTCCGGGAGCACGATGATAGAAAAGGTCTGTCCTGATGGTGAATAATCCTAATTTTGGAAAATCCTCAACGAGACAGAGTTCACAGCCCGTTATAGCTCTGAGACAAAATGGCATCTGTTTGAGCACGCAGTAAACGTCATGTAGTGTTGTCCTCCCCCCCAATATCTTCCCATGCTTCCTTTAAACGAGGTCAGCTGACATCATTGCGATTTGGAGGCGCAGTCTTGCGAGAATATAAAACAGAACCCAAACACCAAAGCTGTTTTTTTTTTTGTGTTTGTTTTAAATTTACACTGTATATTTGTTTGAATTACAAACGAATCTAACTTACGAACATGCTCCCAGAACGGAACTTGTTCGTAAGTCGGGGACTTGCTGTATTATGATTATTATGAATTAATGTCTCTTTCTTTTGTTTATGTAAATCTTCGTAGCTATGTTTGCTATATTAAACACCTTTTTTTTCCCTAAATGTGTTCTACAGCAGCTCCTACTCAGCCCTTGGTGGCAAAGTCGGAGATGAACGTGATGGTGAAGAACCCCGAGATCGTGTTCGTGGCCGACCTGAGCCGTGCCGATGCCCCGGCCCTCGTAATGACCACGCAGTGCGAGCTGGTGATGAAGAGCGACATTGCCGGCCAGCTCATGACGGCCGCCATCACCGACCTGAAGGTGGTAGCGTGCCCGTTTGTGTGTGGCGAAGATGAGAGCAACATCACTACGGTGCTGCAGCCGTGCCAGGTGTTCTTCAAACAAACCCAGTCGTCTACTCAGCCTCAAAAGATAGAGCTCTCGATAAACTCCCTCACGCTGAAGGTAAAACCATGATGCCCACATCTGAGCGCATAATCATAATCTTCTCTCCATGGAATGTGCATTTCTTTTTCTTTTTTTTTCTCCTTTTTTTAGGTGTCACCAATCATTATAAACACAGTCATCACTATCCAGTCAGCGCTCACCCCTGCAGCTGAGACCCCCGAGGAGCTGGAGAGCCCAGTGCCCCCGGACCTGTGGGAGCGCAGGGACTGGCGCGATCTCAAACTCTGGTTTCTGGAGGAGGAGGGGGAGGAAGACGCCAAGGCCGTGCAACCGCTCGAACCTCAGGGCGAGTCACTCCAGCTTAGGATTTCCTCCATTTGCCTGACTTTAGAGGCAGGTGTGGGTCATCGCACCGTCCCCATGATGCTTGCCAAATCCTCTTTTCATGGAGATGTGACGGACTGGAGCACACTGATCAACCTGCAGTGTCGCCTCAACATGGAGGTTTGTTCACGTTAGGGTTTAGTAGATTGTTAGTTTTTCACCATGTTCTTAGCTACTATACAGAAATGTACTTTTTTCTGTCTTTATTTATTTATAGATGTATTTATTGTTACGTGCATTGCGTTTTAGGTCAATTACTATAACGAGAATATGGGCGTGTGGGAGCCACTTTTGGAGCCGCTTGAAGACGAAGCTAAGGACGGTTTCAGACCATGGACGCTGGAATTAAAGGTCACATGCTAATAAATGTTCTCTATAACAACGCAAGCTGAAATGCTGTTTGTTTAAACAGTGTTCTTTCTTTTACACACAGATGAAAAAAAAGCCTGTGAAGCGATCCTGTATTGCCGATGAGGTGGACTACAAGGTGCCGGATTACAAAACAGTAATCAGCATCAACAGCAACGACCAGCTGAACATCACTCTCACCAAATGTGGACTGAACATGCTGAGTAATTTAGGAACGGTATAAAAAGCTTGAGAACTGTAAGCCTTAATGTGAACAGAGGTAGAATTTCACATCGAGCGCTTCTGATCCGTCGATCGTTTTGTCCACAGGCGTTCGCGGAAGCCGCCAAGCAGACGGCAGAGTGTTTCCAAAAGGACCAGGCTCCGATCGTGGTGAAGAATCGGTTGGGGTTAGCAGTGGCTGTTCTGTACAGCGAGGTGTTCAAACCGATAGGGAAGCCATCGAAAGACCGCGTGGTGGAGCTGCAGGACGGGGAGAGCTTAAACATGGACTACACTCTCACTGCTGCGGATGCTGATCAGTTCTCAGCGATGACCAGCTTAAGCAGCAAGAACTTCATCCAGCCTAGTGAGTGTGTTTAGCAAGTGCAGTTACTCAGTATGGCTAAAACATGACATGTTGCCTGAAGATGATTCTTTTTTTTAAACAACACATCCTGTGTAAGTGTTTATACTTTCTGTTGAAGCGTTAAAGGAAAACACACAGCCGTCTATGTTAACAAGGACGTTCCTATATCAGAACACTTTTCCTCTTTGGTGTTACTGTAGGAACAATAAGGTATTAGAGCTTGTGCATTAGTATAAACCCATGGTTTGTGTCACAGTCCATCACTCTTATCACAACTTCCATTAGACAAAATTAGTCAACACTTTTTGACTGATCAGAATTGAGAATCTCATGGTGCTGTGGCATAACAAGCTGTAATACAAGTAGTCCCCGACTTATGAACGAGTTCGTACTGGGAGTACGTTTGTAAATTGGATTTGTTCTTAAGTCCGACAAAGTGACTCTTGTATGATTTGAAAAGAACATACGATGTAAAGCATAGCAATCCACTATCCCCTCTTTCCGCACTGCCGTCATGTGGCCAAAAAACGTGACTGCGCCTAAGGAGTACTCAATCTCACAGGTTTGTTTCTGTGCCTTTAAATCGCGAGGGGAATCCCGGACGCCATTTTGTCTCAGAGCTGTTTTCCACTGTATTGGACTGGGAACTCTGTTTTGTTGAGGATTTTCAGAAATTAAGATTATTCACCATTATTCACCATCAGTTTTACAGTACAAGATAGCCATTTTCTCTCATCATGCTCCCGGATTGATTCATTGAAACCTGTTAGGCCGACTTATTTCTCCCCCCCCACACACACATGCTACATACCGGACTTTAGACATTTTATACATTCATTCACACACTACACGTGAGCTACTGAGATAACGAATGCTCGTATCTGCGGAACTTCGTACCTCGAATGTTCGTAAGTCGGGGACTACAGTACCTGTTTATACATAAGAGATATAAAGCAGCCACTACTGAACAGTACAGAAGTAATAGCCAATCAAATATGGCCAAATGCAATTCAACATCTGCACACATTTTCTGTTCGGATGCTTCCAGCCCCCGTCGGCCACACCTCAGCCAGCATCATCCCGCTGATCAAAGTGGGCCGCGACATGTACAGCGTCACGCACCTGAAGTCTGGGGTCACACGCTTCTTCGTCTGTCAGATTTACTCCAACGAGGGCAGCAAGTTCGTCAAGATCCGGTCACCTTTCATGGTTTGTGTATTATAGTTTACTTATAAGCAAAACACAATTCCAGTATGTTAGTCATGTTTCGTTCATTATTCGTCAAAACTAATTGTTGTATAATGGGACTTTTCTCCTAAATCCAGATCATGAATCATTTTTCGCTGCCATTCCGGGTGTTTGAGGGCTCCACGTGTCTGGGCATCTGTTCACCTACTGAGGAGTTCTGTGTCCCTCTTGGCTCCTACAGGTAAACTGCACATTTACATTTACTGCACATTCACGTGTCTGCTTTATGGTGGAGACATTGTGAGCACAGTAAAGGAATCTATACTTATTTCATCCTAAAATATTAGATGTCTTGTGCAAAACTGTTTTAAATTTTAAACTTAATTGACAAGTAAGACAGATTTCGAATGGTTAGAAGGTGTTGATTAATTGTCTATACCAGCAAGGTCTATATTAACGCTCTTGTCCTAATAAGCTGCAATGTCCGTAGTAACAACTTACACTGCTTATAACTTAACATTTTTCAAGCAGTGTCAAGACCTGATAACAAGGTAAAGATTGACATCTTGCGATATTTGCAATCATATCTGCAATATCTCATTAACTTTAAGGAAAGGGGAAAAAGGGCTGTTTAAAATCTTATAATGTGAGAGAACAAGTGAAACTCACTTTATGACTGTGGCACAACATTAAATGTAACTGTAAAGCAGATAAAGAAAGGTAGTAATAATAAATAGTAATAATAAGTAAAAAAGGAAGAATGCCTGACAGACTGCTGTGCTTTGGGATGCGCCGTTATGGGAAACTCATTACGTCTAAGATGGTAACAGTAAGTGCCTTATATCAGGCAGTATCACATTACATTGTTGTTTATTTATAAGCATGTGTGCGTGTGTGTAGAAAGGAGCATGTGTGATAAAGTTACCAGTGGAAATCTGGCATATTCTCCAGCACACCTGCCAGCTGTTTTACTTATAAAAACTGCCATTTATATAAACAGCACAAATCTATATCTAATGCTACTGATTATTTAAGCGTTTTTGAACCGAATGTTGACTGTGTTTATTTTATTACCCGTTAGTATTCTTTGTAGAAGTTTCTTTTACGGTATGTAAAAAAAAAAAAAAAAAAAAAGTTTTCAAAGTAATATTTTTCAAGACTTTTTTACATTACTTTAAAACCCAGAACAACAGCTGTTAGAGGGGGCTGGAGAATATGAGTTTTTCCCGTAACTTTGTCACACTTGCTCCTTCCTATTTGCATGCAAAACCCAGGAGCGTACATTATTATTATTTTTCCCCCTTCTGAAAACTGGTCCGTCATGTAATATGCTGCTTTCTTTACAGACACGCAAATATTCTTCTGTAGTGTTATTCATTTATTTGTTTATTAAGTTATGTTTGGAAATAGTGAATGATTTTGTGACGTGATAAACATCTATAACAACATTTGTACTAAAGATAATATGGCGGTTAAGACTGTGTGTGTACAGTGCAGAAGACCTGCACATGCAAATAACTGCTGTGGAGCAAGGATGTGTCAAAAAAAAAAAAAAAAAAAGGTTCTACGTTCCAAAAGAAAAAAAAAAATACTATAAAAAGCAGTAAGCGGTAATTAATGAAGCAAAGTCAATAATTTCTGGTGCAACAACCATTTTCTTACATATGGTACAATTTGTTCAGTTTTAGGCATAAATAAGGTGCTTAGTTTTACTGAACATCCTGCAGAAGCAGCCACACCTTCTGAGGACTTTGTCTCACCTGCTTCTTTTTCATGCATGCAAAACTCAAAACAACTTTCAAAACAACTAGTCTGAAAAGTTGTCTTTTATTTATATAGTACTCTGCTTTGTTTTCTGGCCTGCATTTGATAATCATGTACAGTACCTTGTAACACTGTCCTAAAGATGTATTGATTTGATTTAGTACATCTTTTCTGGTCTTCATTTAATAATGAAGTCAGAAAAAAGAACTTATATGACAAAGTTTGTACCAAAAAAAAAAAAAACACTCTGTCTTTAGCAGAGTACTGTATATACAGTGCATGTATTAACTGCTCTCTCCTAAGTGTTTGTTCTTATACAGTATATTACATACTTATCCTAGTAATGAATATTGTTCTATATTCTCTATGACATTTTTTCTTCCCATTGGCCCCTTCCTCTGAAACACCCACTACCGCTTAAAGGTTTTGCAAATTGATTTGCTTATGTTTAGTGGATTATTTACTACATTCTACAACAATACTGGGGATTGCAAAACTATAAAATATAACATATGGAATTAAGTAATTATGCAACAGCAATACCAACAACAGTCTGTTGTTATTTTAAGACACAGAGGTCAGCTTTGCTGGAATAGTTCTTGCGAGAACAGTATTGTCAAGTGCTTTTGCAAAACCCATCAAGCACCATGATGAAACTGTCTCTCATGAAGACCTTACCAGGAAAGCAAGACTAAAACTTACCTCTGCTGTAGAGGAGAAGTTCATTTAGAGTCACCAGCCTCAGAAATCACCAATTAACAAACAGCACCTCAGATTAGAGTCGTTATGAAGGATTTACTGATCATAAATTACAGATACATTTCAAAATCATCTGTTCAAAGGAGATTATTGTATTCAACTTTCAAGCGGTAGTGTACATGTGCCAGTAGGATGCTCAGCACCTTTAGCGTCTCTCACTCCTAGCTCCTGCTTTCCTTACAGATCGGATCTTACCCTGCAGCCCGTAATCGAGGGAGACGAGCAGTACGAGAACTCTGAGAGCTTCAACTACGAAACCCTCAAGCAGAAACCCGATGAGCGTGTGGAGAGGACGTGTCATCACGGCGGCGATTCTACTCTTATTTTCAAGGTCAACATGGTTCCTGTTCGGGACACTGTGATGTCCCACAGCACCGAGGAGGAGTTTGACCAACCATATGTCCTCCATCTGTGGCCTCCCATGCTCCTCCGGAACCTTCTACCCTACCCAATCACCTACGGCGTAATGGTATTCATCATTTACTGTTCAGATCCTAACTATAAAGTAACTATACAATAAAAATGACCACCTGCTGTTTTTTTCCCCCGTCAGGTGAACGGAAACTCTGCCCCCACGATGCTGAAGGAGGGCCACTCGTCTCAGCTTCACACGGCCGTCACAGACAACCCCAGTCTCGAGCTGAAACTCCTCGGCTACCTGCAGCAGGACTGGGAGGCCGAGTGCCACCTGCGCTCCGATCACGACGAGATCAGTTTCATCACGTTTCACTCGTGCAGCCCGTCGGAGGAGGAGGTCGACGGGTTTGCCGTGAAGGTGGAGCTCGATATCGCTGTCCATGTCAAGAAGGAGGTGGGCCAAGTAGTGGTAGCCATCCATTCCCCGTATTGGATGGTGAACAAGACGGGCAGGCTGCTGCAGTATAAAGCCGACGACATCCATCGCAAGCATCCCAAAGATTACGACATGCCTCTGCTGTTCTCTTTTAAACCACGTAACTTCCTGCAAAATAACAAGGTGTGAGCGCTGACGTGACGCATCATCACTGCAGTTTTCCGGGATCTCTTCTAATGAAAACCTTTTGACTTTTAGGTCCGCTTGATGATTTCAGACAGTGAGCTCTCGGACGACTTCTCGATAGACACGGTCGGGAGTTACGGTGACGTCAAATGTAAAGGAAGAGCCAAAGATTACCTGGTCAGTAGATCGTTGTATATAAAATAGTAAAAAATCAAAGTAGGAGTTGCAACTGTAAAAGCAATAACTAGATATCGAAATAAAATACAGGTGATTCACTCGAAAGAGGCCCCAAATATTCTGTAATAACTCTCGCTGTGATGAAGCAATCTGGACCGAAAAAATACCCTACATACCTTGACGTATGTGTAATCGTATATTGCATTACATGTGGTTCTGGAAGTGATATCCGTTTTCTGCCAGACACATTTCGACGTGGCGCTCCATGTTCATATTCATGTTTGGTACACAGTTAAACGGCACGATGGCTGTCTGGCGCCTACCTCGACGATCCGATTCAGGGGCATCCTGCCGTGTTCGAAGTTCCATAAACTGAGGAGAACATTGTACAGGTAGTCCCCGACTTACAAACGGACCACGGTAGATGCGGAAAAATCGTGGAAGTAGCTCACGTGTATTGTACAAATAATAGACACTTTAATGCACCAGATACCTTGCACATTTACAATTATATACAATATTTTCAGTGTCTAAGTGAATGTATAAAATGCCTAAAGTCCGGTTTACTTTAGTACTTCAGTCCAGTAGTACGATGATTTAAAAAAAAAAAGAAAGAAAAAGGCCCTCCTGTGAAACTGTCTCGCTGATGAATAATCCTGATTTTGGAAAATCCGCAGCAAAACAGAGTTCACAGTCAAAGAAAGTGGAAAAGCTGACAGAATGGCGTCCGGGATTCCCCTCGCGATTTAAAGGTGCAGAGACAACACTGTTTCATTTCACAAACCAGTAAAACCTTGGATGGCGAGTAACTTAGTTTGCAGTCTAAGTAGAGTCAACAAGACATATAAGACTCACTTTGTCCGACTTACAAACAAATCCGGCTTACGAACGTGCTCCTGTAAAGTAAGTAGGGGACAACCTGCAGTTTGTTTCGTCCAGATTGCTTCGTCATAGCGATAGTTATTACAGAATAATGTATACTTCAGTAAGCCCTCTTTAGAGTAAATCACCCTGTACTTGGGCTTTTTTGGTGGAATATAATTCATACAGCATGATTTTGATGCGCATGTACTGTTTGTATATATTTGTTATATTAAAGTATTTTTCCTGTCTTTGCACCACGCGTATCAGTAACATTGATTTGATGAATACAGTATATGTACTGAATATGATTACTTGTAGGTGGGGGTGAAGATTGATGCGAGCAGTTTCAGTCTGACGCGCCTCGTGACGTTCCTTCCCTTCTACATGCTGGTGAACAGAACAAAGCACGTAATCCAAGTGTGCGAAGAGGGACAGGATGAATGGACTCGGGCAAAACCTGGAGAGGTCAGCACTCATATGATACTCACATTGATTTAATTAGCTGTGAGAATAGAGCTCTGTTCCCTCAGTCACCAGGTAATTGTGTTCAACATTTAGAAATGTTGATGCATTTTTAATCAAGTGATAGGTTAAGTATCTGTAATTTATCCTGCAACATTTTATATTATTTATTTATTTATTAAGCAGTAAGATTTGTATATTTTACAGCTCCTACATTTCTCCATGTAAAACCCTGCTAGAAATTTTCACACAAAAAAAGAGCATCATTTGAGATTCAACAGCAACAAAAAAAACATAGTTTCCTTGTAAATGCATCTTGGTTTGTTTAAATAGCTCTAATTAGAAATGGATTTGAATTTCCCTCACAGACCGCCACTCCTTTCTGGCCAGAGAGAGATTCCAAGAAGCTCAAAGTGAAAGTGGACGGCTGCCAGTCGACCGCTCAAACCATCGGCTTCCATCAACCCGAGAACTGCCTCCTACTGCACCTTGACAACACCGTGAGTTCAAGATAAAAAGCTCTATGGATGCTACGAACGATCGGCCGCCGATCGTTATCGGGAAATAATCATTTAATTTCCACAGATTGGTTGTCTCTTAACTGGCCTGTCACACATAAACCGATACTATTGCGATAGCACAATATACAGTGGGGCAAAAACGTTTTTAGTCAGCCACCAATTGTGCAAGTTCTCCCACTTAAAAAGATGAGAGAGGCCTGTAATTTTCATCATAGGTATA
>JAQMYL010000039.1:25999684-26014664 GCA_030014365.1 Clarias pachynema
CAATTTTGTTTCTGGTGTCCTTTGACAGCTCTTTGGTCTTGGCCATAGTGGGGTTTGGAGTGTGACTGTTTGAGGTTCTGGACAGGTGTCTTTTATACTGATAACAGATGCAATTAATACAGGTAACGAGTGGAGGACAAAGGAGCCTCTTAAAGAAGTTGTTCTAGGTCTGTGAGAGCCAGAAATCTTGCTTGTTTGTAGGTGACCAAATACTTATTTTACAGAGGAATTTACCAATTGATTCATTAAAAATCCTACAATGTGATTTTCTGGATTTTTTTGTTCTTATTTTGTCTCTCATAGTTGAGGTATACCTATGATGAAAATTACAGACCTCTGTCATCTTTTTAAGTGGGAGAACTTGCACAATTGGTGGCTGACTAAATACTTTTTTGCCCCAATGTACATGCGTCGACAGCCACATCAACATTTGGAATATTACCAAATTATATCAAATTTGCAATATGCAAAGTAATTTATCCAAAGCAAAACCACGTAGGGGAACATCTGCCAAAAGCTTTTAACACAACTAACCTCATTCACTGGTTAAGTACAAAGCAGCATGAATAATTTGAGTATGAAAAGTCATCCGCAAAAGGCAGCAGTCAAATCTTCAAAAAAAAAAAAAAATTTTTTGTGTGTAAATAAAGAGAAATGATTGGGGGGATGTGCAAATATGCATGAACGTGACTTTATTATTAAAGTGACTTGTGTGCATGATCCAAGAAGAATGTGTCCATAAGTGTCCATGAGTGTCCAGGATGAGTGCGAGAGCCAATGTCATGATTATTCAAGTTAGCTTTGAAATGTAAATACTACTGAATTTATTAAATTAAAATATTTGACTTTAAATAGCAATATCTTTAAAATGTCACAGCTTGAAATGGACTCTTGAGAATTTCATATGACATTCAGAGCACATAAATGGTAATATTGGCTGCCCGGGTTTACCTTATCGTTTACCATTTACCGTACCTTACCATTTACCATTTAACGTACCATTTACCTTACCGATCCGTCCCTGTAGGTTTCCCGACAGTGAGAGACTATTCAGCACAATCCAGGACATATCCTGGATGATGGAAGAAATAGACGGTCCTCTTAAAAATGCAACCACGATTGGTTCGCTACATATAAAGCGAGTTATGCTTGTGTTTTTAATTTACAAGGTTCAGTGCAGAGTTTCGATCTCTTATTCACTGACAGCTTTGTTCCAATGTGCTGCACGTTATAATGAGCTAGTATAATACAGTAGGTCTCAGGCACTTTAGATAAGCATGTGTGAACCACTGGATGCTAGTTAAGGAATGGAAAAACTTTTTGCTCTTTAGTCGAGCATAGGATACTCTATTGGTTTCCGTTTCTTTATAACCTAAGAGTAATAAAAAGAGTAAAAATAATAAGAGAATGTAATATGTTGCCCTACAATAAGAGTTTTAAATGTATGATACTTTTTCAGATCTGTTTAGAATAGTAATAGATAAATATATAAACAATACTACACAATAAATAGAAGACTTTAAATGGCAATAACTCCACACACACCTGTGATTTCTGTGATCGACCCCAAAACCACTGATCAGAGTACCACTGAAAAAAAACTTCTAAACACACATTCGTAGAGCAACTCGATCAGTAACTGTGACTCGTGCTTTTCTCCTCGTGTTCTCCAGCTGGGGGGCATCATCGTCGACGTGAACCTGACGGAGCATTCAGCTGTAATCCGGTTCTCCGAGTACCATGACGGTGCAGCTCCTTTCCTTCTCATCAACCACACCAAGGAAAACACGCTGGAGTTCCACCAGAGGTGAGGGACGGATTTGACAATAATCACATTGAGAACCTCTTCATATCTCTTCTCATCTGTCTGTCTGAACATAAGCGTAGTTTTGGATGATAAGTGGAAGTTGAAGGAAGGTGTTTTTCATTGAAACAGGAATGGCTTATATTTTTTAATAAGGGTGGAAAAGCATTTTTTCTTTTCAGGACAAATAAAAGTAACGTATACATGCATTTTGATACAGAAATGAGTAACTAGTATTACACAGTCAGGGACATCACATGAGTATTTTATTTAGTCAAATCAGGACTTGCGATGAAAAATTTTTTGGTCAATAAAGATGCAAAACTGATATTTACAGAAGACTCTTCAATAGTTTTAAATAAGACCTTACATCTTTAAAATGACGATCCTGGCTCTGAGCCGACTGCAGTCGTTCCTGTGAACATTCAGCAAGTGGAACTTAAAAATCCATGGATAATTTGTCGCCAACTTTCTGTAGGAGCCGTACACGCAATCATTTACAAACTTCAGTTGCACATTACAGGAATTCGTCTGTGAGTTATTGCCACATCCCCCGTACGGTCCTGACCTCGCTCCAAGCCATTTCCATATTTTTGGATTATTTAAGGAGTTCCTGGGAGGCCAGCGTTTCAGAAATAAAGCAGGCAGAGTCAGATCATGGCTCTGGCGTACTTTCTAACTCAAAAGTATCCAAGCATTAGTGAAACGCTGTGATGAGTGCATTAGTGTAGCGGAGGATTATATAGAGAAATAAAGGTAGATTTCTACTCTCATTAACTGTGTACTGATATTCTGCGCAATCAAACATCCCGGTTTAACTTTATTTTTTTCTCTTCCCAATTGTATTGGTTTTAATTCATCTCCAAACCCGAATGTGTCATTACTACAATAAAAAAAAAGGAACAAACTGATTTTATCGTTGTAGTCACACACACATTTCCTTAGTGGAGAGCCGTCTGATAAACCCTGAAACACAATGATGCCTTAATTTGTCCTTAGGTTGAACTGACAGTTCATTTTGATGCTCTTGGTTTGTATAATCTACAGTATTTAATTCACTTGATCGTTATTGTTTAGTCTTGTCAAGTGTGAGAACTCTTTATGTTGACGTCTAATGCTGTTTGTCCCTTTGTTCAGCTGCAAGGAGTGTAGACCCTCCACTTTGGTTCCAGAAGGAACCTTAACTTTGGGGGAGAACAGAAAGTCCATCTGGTACACAGACACGAACATTTATATGGCTTCATTAAAAAATTTTTTAAAAATGCTTATGCTTGCTTCCCCTTTGTAGCTTTTAGATGGATGCCACTGCTGTGGGATAATCGATCTGCTTCTGTGATCATTCATTTCCTCCTTCGTACTGTATACAGCATGCCTTTCTCTCTGACCTTAATATATTCCAGCATCTCCGCTCCAGAATGAAAAATGTAATTTACTGGCTTGTGTAGCTTCTTGATTCTTGGATGGATGCAAAATGTTTCTGTTTCTGAGATAATTTACTGTAACTCTATGTCCTCTGATGTATTCTGCCTGGGTGATATGACGATATGAGTATCACGATAAATGACACGAGTATTGTGGACAGCACTCTGGACTCTGCATGGGTCTGACTGGAATTGAAATATAACTGTATTGATTAATAGATTGTTGGGCGCTGCACCTCCAGGGTCGAGGGTTCGAATACTGCCTCGCGTCTGTGTGGCTGCGTGCGCGGAGTTTAAATGTGCTCCACATGCTTGGTGGGTTTCCTCTGGGTACTCTTGTTTCATCCGACAGTCCAAAGACATACAGATTAGGTATTTTAGGTGTGTGTGAGAGAGAGTGTGTGTGTGTGTATGTCCCCATGTGACTTCATCACTGTGCTGTTGGCAAAACAAAGTGTCATATGATATGATATACATTTTTTGCCATATCATCCTCGCTGTCTCTGTACGCAGCATGTCTTCATCTCTGTTTCTTTCCACTGCAAGGTGGACAACTATGTGGAATATCCCGAATACTCGGACACCTTCTCTGTCAGATTGATCTTTACTCTGGGCTGGATGATTTTTTTTTTTTTCCCTCCCCCGTAGGCTGCATACTGACTGTAGTGTTACGCAAAGCAGAAACATCAAACTCCAGAGCACAATGTTATACTTTCTGCTGTATAGTGGTGTTTGATGCTGTGTGACGATTCTAATTTCATTCTTGTGTCACACTGTTAGCTCCCAGAAGCTGGAAATGGATGAGCTGGGTCCAGGCCAGGCCGTCTACTACACATGGGCCGAGCCCACGGGTTCCCGGGTTCTGCGATGGAGCATGGCACTTTACGGTGGTGAGCTGAAGAATGAGGAGGTAAGGACACACAGGAACCAACACCTGCATCTGGAACGACTGACTATAGGGAACAAAGTACAGAAAGTTGTATACTGTGGTCTTGTTACGGGTATTTAAAAAAAAAAAGTGGTTAAAATTCTCACTTTTAGATTGGAGGGTCAAAATTATTGGAAAAAGTACGCAAATATTGTATTTGAGTATTCTGGGGGAAATATTGCTCAAGTAAAAGTAGAGGTCCTTCATTGACCTGTGAACTTGAGTAGTAGTACAGAAGTACTCGCCTTAAAATTTACAAAGGTACAAATTTAAAGGTACAAAGCTTGCATTGGCTCACTCTATCTCTCTCGCTCTTTCTCTTTCTGACCGTGAACGTTTTGCTTTTAATTTTAAACGCCTGTTAAGTGCCTTAAGGGAAACGCAATTACACATAATTGTCAGCAGGTGGCGAAATCTGCGCTTCAAATGCTACCCACGACTGTGGTTATGTTACACAATGGCATGAAGAAATTTTGTCAAGTAGAAGTACGGATCTTTGCTGTATGATGTAGTGAAGTAAAAGTATTTTCTAATAAAAATATTCAAGGAAAGGACGGACACATGAAACAGTAACTAAAAGTTAATTTACTTATTTACTATTACTATAAATACAATACAATACAATTACTAAAAGCAAGTAATGAGTAGTGACTCAATGTACAGGTTAGGTTTAGTGTGAAGTTTAGTTTTTATATATTTTTTCTTCATTCATTCATCAAATTCAGAAAAAAAAAATGAACTACTTAACCTTTGCCCTGCTGCATGTGTGCAGGACCTGCTGCTAGACAACGAGGGAAAGCTGTTCGTCATCTCGTTTTACGAGGGCCTCCAGCGCGTGGTGCTGTTCACCTCAGAGCGGCGTGTCTTCAAGCAGTTATGTGAGAGCGAATGGGTGGAGCTAGCCGAACAGGAAATAAGCCTCTCGCTGCAGGATATGGGCATCTCACTGGTCAACAACAGCACCAGCCAGGAGGTGGCGTACATCGGGATTACCAGGTAGAGCATCCGACTGCACAACACACCCGAAATGACGGGCTTCCTAATATACATATATTAATATCTAACTTAATCTAATTATTATATATGTTCATGGATATATAATTTGATATCATGTTTTCAGAAATGCATCGGATGTTTAAAATGTATATAATTTTGCATTAAAATTTTATTTGCATTCGTCAAATGAACATAAAAAAATATATATCACGAAGAAATCTGATAAAATACGATCGACCTATTTATACGTACAGCTCTGACGTCGTGTGGGAGACCAAGCCGAAGAAGAAGAGGCGCTGGAAGGTTATGAGCGGGAAAGACGCCGAAATGTTAGAGCAGCACTACAAAGAGTATACAGAGAGCAACCCCGTGGATAACAGCATCCTAGACCTGGAGAACGGATACCAGGTTGGACAAATCACGCTAATTTCACCTAATCGCTAATTACTAAGTTTCATCAGGAATAGTATTGTGTATGTGCGTCCTGCATGGAAGATTTAAATTGCAGTTTTAAAAAAGGGTGTGGCTTGTCCATTTAAAAAATTAACAGGCATTTAAAAATGATAAAACGATTAAATATTTAAAAAGTTTACACTGACCTGCTCAGGAGTTTTTAAATACAGAGCACCCAGGAAGCATTCACAGCGCTTTTCTCCTTTTCCACATTTTGTTATGTTACAGACTTATTCCAACATGGGGTAAGTTCAGTATTTTCCTCAAATAACGTGAAAGAAGTTATTTTGTCAGGGAGGTGACCAAGAACCCGATGGCCACCCTGAAAGCGTTTTCTCTGTGGAGAGAGGAGAACCTTTTAGAAGAACAACCATCCATCTCTGCAGCACTCCACCAATCAGGCCTGTATGGTAGAGAGGACAGAGGGAAGCCACTCCTAAAGTAAAAGTCAGATGACAGCCCGTCTGGAGTTTGCCAAAAAGCACCTGAAGAACTCTCAGACCATAAGAAACATTATTATTATTATTTTTTTGGTTGAAGCATCTTTGCTCAGGTCTTTGCTACAAGATGGTTGTTCTTCTGTTTCCACAAAGAAACGCTGGAGCTCTTTGTATGAAAACTTTGCAAATTTATGAAAAATTGAAAAAAATAATTACTTATCCGTAAGTATTCACAGCCTTTGCCATGACATTCAAAATTGGATTATACAAATTGGACACTCAAAACAGGATTATATTGAATCAAAGATCTGGATAAGTGTACAGAGAAATCTTTGCAGCACTGAAGGTCCCAATGAGCTCAGTAGCCTCCATCATCCATAAATGCAAGAAGTTTGGAACCACCAAGACTCTTCCTAGAGCTTTGGCAAACTGGTACTGAGGAGTGGCTTCCGTCTGGCCAATCTACCATACAGGCCTGATTGGAAAGCTGCAAATTGGTGGCCGTTCTTCCACTCTGCACAGAGAAATGCTGGAGCTCTTTCAGAGTGACCATCGGGTTCTTGGTCACCTCCCTGACTAAGGCCCTTCTCACCCTTTCCAACAAACTTCTTTCACGTTGTCATTATGGGGTTTAATGTGTAGAAGTTTGGGGAAAATAATGAACTTCTATTTTATCCAAAATGTGGAAAAAGATGAAGCACTGTGAATACTTTCCGGAAGCTCTGTACAGTAGATATAATTAAAGCGTGATGAATCGTGATGTATCTGTAGTACGTGTTTATAAAAGTTCTTATCTCCGTTTTTTTTTTCTTTCTTATTTTTCCCTCCTTTGTTTATCCCTTTGTTTATCTGTGTCCCTCGCTCCTCAAAGGTGAGTTTGACTCCTAACGGTGCGGATATGAGGATAATGCAGCCTTACGACGCGCCTCTCCGACGGAACTTCCTTCCAGCCCTGAAGGTCGAGTACAGCGTCTCGGCCAGACAGCAAGCGTACCGTGTGCAAATTAACAGGGTTCAGGTTGGTCCGTGACACACAAAGCGATAACAAATAGCTTGCATGATTTTGCTACTTTGCTAGCAGGTACAGTATGTATTCTTCTTGTGCGTGCAGATCCAAAATCAGCTCTCTGGGGCCATTTTCCCGTTTGTGTTCTACCCTATTAAACCTCCCAAATCAGTCAGAATGGACTCGGGTGAGCAGTGTAACACTCGCAGCATAGAAACTGATTAAACTTATTAAAGCGTTGCTGTATCAATATAATGTTTTTTTTTTTTTTTGGTTCCTTAAAGAGGCAAAACCGTTCATTGACCTCAGTCTCATCACGAGAGCAGCAGGACACTCAGACATCCAGCGTATCAAGTATACCATTTTAATTTATATAAATTTCTGATATAAAGTCCAGCTGTGCCTAAATTTCTGATGTACCAGTTTATCAGTCGTTCTTCTACTGTATTTACAAAGAATGTTGTTGTCCACAGGTATTTTAAGGTGTTGATTCAGGAAATGGATCTGCGTTTGGACCTGGGCTTCTTGTACGCCATTTTGGACCTGTTCACTGCCGAGAACGCTGCCGCCGTCACCTCCGAACAGGAGGTAATGTAAACACACACAAACTAATACAACACACGCTGTATGTATAAGAGTATAAGAGTTTCAGTCACACTATGATGTTTACCTTTTTCTCTGTGTGCTTAAGGTGGAGCTGTTTGAGAAGGACATCGAGTATTTAAAGACGGGATTGAACCACGTGTCCGCCACCGACACGTCCCCCATCAGCCTTTACGAGTACTTCCACATCTCTCCCATTAAGGTTTGTCCTTACGTTTAGGTTTGTCTTTTTGAATACTCTGTGGCACGATGGTGTAGTGGGTCTCACTAAAAAAGTTTGGGATCACTTGCAAATGTCTTTGTTTTACAGCAATATGCGATCAGTCTGGTGACTATGTGGGTTTGAATCATGTATCAAGTCAATAATCATGATTATGTGTTAAGCAGAGTTTATTGCTTTTCACAATATCAGTACAATGAAATCTCAGATTACGAGTAACGCGGTTTACGAGTGTTCCGCAAGACGAGCAAAGATTTTTAATAAATTTTGATTTGAAAAACAAACAAGTCTTGGTTTATGAGTACTGAGTATCATGTATCATGCATGCGCTTCTTGTTTTGACGCCGGTTTTAACGGTTTTTCTCTCTCCTGAGCTGCGGAATTGTGGGTAATCATCTCCCCTGCTCGATCTTAGTGCGCGTCTCTCACTGGTATAATCAACATCCGTTATTTTAATACGTAATTTTTACGATAAAACATTTTTTCCGTTAGTGTGTGTGTGAAGGAGGAGGGGTTACTGTGTAAGACGAGAAGAGGGAGAGGGGAGGGGCTGATTTCTTCCTCTCCTCTTACTTTAGATTCACACAAACGCACACACAGAGCCTTCACGCATAAAAGGAAACACTTATCTGTCGGGATTTTTTATAATTTTTTTTAAGGTAAAGTGCAGGTTAATTTGCTTTATTTTTACTTTATATTTTGTATTAATTATTTTTATGTATTTATTTTTTTGGGCTGTGGAACGAATAATTTGAGTTTCCATTATTTCTTATGGGGAAATTCACTTTGATTTACCAGTGTTTTGGAATACGAGCCCACTTCCGGAACGAATTATGCTGCTAATCCAAGATTCCACTGTATATTATAATCCAGCGCATAATAAAAACCAGGTGCAAATATCATAACTGAATTTAATTGTATGCGAGATGCAAACGAGGATGCATGTGGTGAAATCTCATCAGATTATCTTGACAAATGGACTAGAATGCCTGTCGTCTGCCTTTAGCAGCAAAAAGGTAGTTTTTGATGAGGGAAATATTTTCTTTTCAGACTAATTTCATGTGTGTTTCTGAAATGTGATTCTGAAAGTGATCCCAAACTTTTGAGCGATAGTGTGTGTGTGTGTGTGTGTGTGTGTGTGTGTGTGTGTGTGTGTGTGTGTGTATAGATCTTATGTTGATTATGTCATAAGTTTGTTGAAACATGCTGTACCATATTGCATTCTGATTGTTTCATATTGTTT
This sequence comes from Clarias pachynema, assembly GCA_030014365.1. Classification (NCBI taxonomy): domain Eukaryota; kingdom Metazoa; phylum Chordata; class Actinopteri; order Siluriformes; family Clariidae; genus Clarias; species Clarias pachynema. The sequence continues at coordinate 26,008,799 of JAQMYL010000039.1, forward strand.
TTACTTTATTTAGATTTTTTTTTTATTAAATGCAAAAGGTTGCATGCTGTGTATCACATGTATCATGTGCTACCATAGGGCTACATCACACCACTTTGGTGTTAATAATTCATTTTAATTATCGACATAACTACTTACAAGCTATTATAGTTTACAGAATTGCATAACGAGTTACGTGATCCTTGTAAGTCATTAATGCTTCGTAAAGTAATACAAATGTACCTTGGTTAAGACGATTCAAGCTCTTCAGCCTTTCAGATGTTGTTTGAATTTTCAATTCAATTTTTTTTTATAAAATAAGTCTAAAAAAGAAAATAATCAGTCATGATCTGCTGAATGATTTTGCTTATACAGTTATGTAATAATTAATGGTGTGTTTGGTCTTCTCAGCTTCATCTGAGCTTCTCTCTGAGTTCCGGCGGTGAGGACGGGAACAAGGAGAAGAGAGAGACTGAGCTGATTCCTGTGCAATCCCTTAACCTGCTGCTGAAGAGTATAGGAGCGACACTAACCGACGTCCAGGACGTCGTCTTCAAGTAATCACCTTCACTCTGCGTTCGTCTTAACATCCGCAAATAGTGTGAATTGTACCACTTAATTTTTATGATGTAATCAGTTTGTGCATGAAGTGCCGTGGAAGTTTTGCTACGTTCCTTTAGCAATATTTAGGAATTTTACATGACATTCAAGTGTTATTACATCATTAAACATTGGCAAAACATGGAAGGCAGTCAAAGTATAGTATGAAAACACTGGTGGAATACTATGCTTAATACAGCAGTATAAGATCAGTCTGGTGACTATGTGGGTTTGAATCCTGTAATCATTTAAGTCAATAATCTTTCTGTCTGATTATGTGTTAAGCAGAGTTTATTGCATTTCACATTATCAGTATATTATAATCCAACGCATAATAAAAACCAGGTGCAAATATCATAACTGAATTCATTTGTATGCGAGATGCAAGCGAGATAATGAACAACAAGAGAAAATGAGCCTGGCATTGTAACACATATATACACACACACACACACACACACACACACACACACACACACACACACACACACACTCTTGTCCTGCTGCGGTGGCTGTGGTTCTTACTTCCCTATTCTTTTTCACTCTCGCCTCATCCCTTTAACAACCCTTCCTATGACAGTGCGGTTAGTTTTGGATTTCACACGTGGTCACACGACCAAGCACCAGAGATTTTGTGCAGCCAGATGTTTTGCCAATGTTGCACTCTAGTGGATGTTAAGAAAACAGACTCGCATCTGCTTATTCGCTTCTCAATCATAGAAATATCACAGTAACCACAGTGAAAATAACAGAAAATGTATGTAATCTAGATCTCAGGACTTTAAGGGTATACTGTATGTGTGTGTGTAATTTTTCAGGCTGGCGTTCTTTGAGCTGACTTTCCAGTTTCGCACCACACAGCAGCTCCAGTGGGAGGTCATCCGCCATTACTCCAAACAGGTCACCTTTAACCTCCTACCTCCCACACACCTCACCACGCCGGCACACGTCGTCAGCATGCTTTTATAACCACGCGATGTTTGTGTATTCCAGGCTATCAAGCAAATGTACGTACTGGTGCTGGGTTTAGACGTCCTTGGCAACCCATTTGGTCTGATCCGAGGTTTGTCAGAGGGAGTCGAGGCCTTCTTTTATGAGCCATATCAGGTAAGACTCGACACTTAATATTGAAACGGAGGAAATTTCAATAGCAGTCACAAAAGAAAAAGGAAAAGAAAAGGACTTTGTGTTGGTGTTCCTCAGGGAGCAATTCAAGGTCCGGAGGAGTTCATGGAGGGTGTGGCTTTGGGTATGAAGGCTCTTGTTGGAGGTGCAGTAGGTAAGTTGATTTGCACACAGGCTATGCATGAACAAATGGTCTATTCAAGAAGTCAGTTATTTGCCTGATTTGTTTTCTTCATGCTCTCCGTGTCTCAGGGGGTTTAGCCGGAGCAGCATCTCGTATCACTGGTGCGATGGCTAAAGGCGTGGCTGCAATGACGATGGATGAGGAGTATCAGCAGAAAAGGAGAGAAGCCATGAACAAGCAGCCGAGCGGTTTAAAAGAGGGTCTGACCAGAGGAGGGAAAGGGCTCGTCTCTGTACGTAACCTGAGATATATCTCAAGATATGATAAATAAGGAATAAAACCCAACAGAGCATGTGGAAATAGAAATTGAAATGCTACTCGATGTGAAGAGGAGTTTTACATGCTATACCAAATATATATCCTATATATGCATCCTATATATCCTGAAGTGTTTTATTCCTCTTCTTAACTTTACTGAACTTCATTTAATTTATAGTTACATTTAATGTTGTGAAAAATAGATAAAAGAAGTTTGTCACATGAATTATAACAAGCTATAAATAGTCGTTCCCTCACCAGTTGTTTTTTTTACTTCATTATATCCAATGAAACCATATTGCTTTCTGAAAAATGTTGATTTTGATGCCTTTGGTCTTCTTGTAATTTATCTAATCATAATGTCAGTGTGGCGGTGCGGTGGCTTAGTGGTGAGCACTGTTACCTCGCACCTCCAGGGTTCTGGTTTGATTCCCGACTCTGTGTGCATGGAGTTTGCATGTTCTCTATGTGCTTGGTGGGTTTCATCAGGGTACTCTGGTTTCCGCCTACAGTCTAAATACTGTACATGCAGATTAGGCTAATTGGTGTTCCCAAATTGCCCGTAGTGTGTGTGATGGATTGGCACACTGTCCGGGGTGTACCCCGCAATAGACTCCAGGCCCCCCGTAACCCTGTATACAGGATAAAGCGGTATAGAGAGTGAGGGAGTGAGTGAGTGAGTAAGTGATAGTCCAGATGTCCAGTACTTGTTTAGTTTAAAAGCGGATTTTATTTGCTCTGTGACTGAGTAATGATCTGGTTCCTGTTTTATTTAGGGCTTCGTGAGTGGCATTACAGGCATCGTTACTAAACCTATCAAAGGTAAGTTGATGTGTAAAAATGTGTTTTTATTTTTCAGTCAAGAGCATTTATACATGGCTAAATGTCTCTGTCTGTGTCTGTCTGTGTCTGTCTGTGTGTGTGTGTGCATGCAGGTGCTCAGAAGGAGGGAGCAGCAGGTTTCTTTAAGGGTGTTGGCAAAGGTCTGGTAGGAGCCGTGACTCGTCCAACAGGGGGCATCATTGACATGGCGAGTAGCACTTTCCAGGGCATCAAGAGGTGTGTGGCAATTCCTTTTAATAACCAGGCAGCAATATGAAAATTTAGCAAGCATTATGGTTAAAACCAAACCTAAAACAGGTTTAGGTTATTTATTATTATTATTATTATTATTATTATTATTTAGAAAACCATTCAAGTCAAGCTAGGACTTTTGATAAAATTTCTTGTGCATGAAGGTTTAAAACTAACCAATATTTACAGACTTCAAGCACAATAAAGTGAGTAAAACATTTGAATGCTTCAAACGTTTTAAAGAAGTCTGCAGGTCCATAAATGACAATCCTGCGAATGGCTCGGAGCTCACTACAGTCGTTCACTCTGGAAAAAACATCCTGAGTTTGATTCCCAAAGGCGTTCTTGCAAGATAGTACACAACCTTATACTGCCCACTGCCGTTTTACAGGAACTCGTACAGTCCTGACCTCTCGCTCCAAACCATTTGCACATCTCTGGGCCATTAAAGGAGTTCCTGGGAGGCCTGGCTCTGGTGTACTGAGAAAATGTTTCTACCTTGATGGTATCCAATGTAGTGAAACGCTGGGATAAGTGCATTAGTGTAGCAGGGGATTATATAGAGAAATAAAGGGATTGTTTTACTCTCATAACCGTATTCTGTTATTCTACACAATCAAAAGTCCTGGTTTGACTTGAACACACCTCAGTTTTTTTTGTATTTCTGTTGTATTTATAGAGCTCTTTTAACAGCGGACATTGTCCCTAAGCAGATTTACAGAAATGAATATTCTTTATACAAATTGTAAGAAATGTATAGATACATGAATTTATTGTCTTTATTAGTTGATGATAAATACCCACAATGTGTAACGTGTTGCGTACATTCAGAGCGGCAGAAACGTCTCAGGATGTGGTGAGCTTGCGACCGCCGCGATTCATACACGAGGACGGCGTCATCAGACCATATAAGGAGAGGGAGGGCATCGGCAGCCAGATGTTACAGGTGACATATTCTACCTCCGAGCACAGTCCGTCCCACACACACACACACACAGGGGTGTGTTCAAGATCGAAACTGTCGGACGAAGCACTAAATAAATGATTAAGTTTTTCACATTTTATAGATTATTTTTAACATTCAAATTTCAATTCCTACTACCAGTATCTGCAAGTTATATCTATATACTGTACCCTATATGTATCTTTGACATTGATCTTGAAAACCCCCTTTACTGCTTTGCAGGAAGTTTAAACCTTATGATTTGCCAATTTCCTTTTAAATCCAGTCTGAGGATATTAGGAGTATATTTAGTTTGAATTGTTATACAGGTGAACATCTTTCACAAATCATTTTTCATACTTGAAAATTCCTTCATTTTGAGCAAAGTTCTCTAAATTGGAAATCTTAAAGCGATGAGTTATTATACAGTTCAAGTATTGTTGAAGTATTGTTATTCTTAAAGCGATGAGTTATTATACAGTTCAAGTATTGTTGAAGTATTGTTATTCTTAAAGCGATGAGTTATTATACAGTTCAAGTACAAGTATTGTTTTCTAGGTCCTTGAGCACGAGTATTGCTTGTGTGTGATGCTCGTCTGGGTGTTTGATGTCTTTTCCTCTCAACCAATCATTAATTCTCTTGGAGTTTTTATATGATTTCTTATAACATGAGTGGTGCCTGCGTAGGATTAATATTTTTTCATAAGAAGCTGACCTTCTGACTGTAGACTTCCTCTCTCTTGTCGTGTTTGCAGAAAAGAGTGACCCTCACTGCATGGAATAGCACTGACACTGACAGTGATGAGGATGAGAATGAGGACAGCTTAGTAAAGTTGTCTTATTAGGCCTGTTAGATAGGCCACACACAAGTGCCATTAATAACCAGACAAAAATAATAATGTCTTCTTTGTGGGGAACTGGTTGCATTATGATAGTCTATACAGTATATGATGTTTTTGTTTGTTTGTTTTGTTTTATTTTTAATATAGTTTGTTTTATTGCATTTAAGATTTTATTCTATTGCTTTATACATATTTCATCCATCCCTTCCACTCTCTCCTCTTCTCCCTTTTCTGAAATAAAATCACTTCAAAATTCACGTCTTGTCATTTTCCCATCCCCACTGTACGTTTCTCATTGTAAAACTGGTGCTGCTTTCTGTTTTACATCCAAAGAATCAACATGTTTTGTGTCTTTTAGTTTTGCACTGGAGCGATATGTATCTTAGATGTATTTAACAAATTTATAATGGAAAGTGGGCGGCACGGTGGTGTAGCGGTTAGCACTGTCGCCTTTCATCTCCAGGGTCCGGGCTCAATCCCTGTCTCTGCGTGCATGGAGTTTGCATGTTCTCCCCGTGCTTGGTGGGTTTCCTCCGTCTACTCCGGTTTCCTCCCACAGTCCAAAGACATGTAGGTTAGGCTAATTGTCGTTCCCAAATTGCCTGTAGTGTGTGAATGAGCGTGTTAGTGTGTGTATGTGTGTGTGCCCTGCGATGGATTGGCCACACTGTCCCCCCCTGTACCCCGCCTTGTGCCCTAAGCCTCCTGGTTTAGGCTCCAGGTCCCCGCGTGTGTGTACCCTGCAGTGGTGAAGTGCTCGCCCTATCATCTGGAGATCGCGAGTTTGATTCCCGGGTGATGCTGTAACCTCTCGCAGCTGGAGGTCTAGAGAGAGCTGATTGGCCGAGCTCTCTCAGAGGG
>JAQMYL010000039.1:26042022-26061982 GCA_030014365.1 Clarias pachynema
AGAGGTTACAGCATCACCCGGGAATCGAACCAGCGATCTCCGGATGATAGGGCGAGCACTTTACCACTGCGCCACTCAGAGGCCAGTCTCTTTGCTTTTTAATACACTTCGTCCATCTGTCAACAAGCTTTTGTATTCGCTCAGCTAAGCTGTGAGACACGAATCCATCACTGTCTTCACTGAATCTTCATCCTCGTAGGGCTGCTTTTAGGGGAGCAAACAGGTGAAACGGCGTGAGATCAGGACTATAGGGAGGACGCTTTAACACCTCAAAGAAAAAAACGTTTTTGCACAGTGTCGACAGTGTGGGTGGAAGTGTGCAGATGTGCATCGTCATGTAGGGTCGCGGCACCCACAGATATCCTCTGTGTTGAATCCAAAGTTAATAAGTCAGTAAGCGTCTCACTGTAACAAGCGCTGTCGATTGTTGAACCTTTTTCCTGATAATGTTTCAATACTGGCCTGTTGAGAATCCCAGAAAACTGTAAGCATCAATCATCCAGCTGATGGTTGACTTTTGAACTGGTCGGCGATTGAGGATATTTCCGTTCCAAACTCTGTCGTTTACTCTCAGGCTCGTAGTGATGAATCCATGTCTCTTTACCAGTTATGATTCTCTTTAAGAAACCTTTTTCTCACCTTCTCTAGAGTATCGTTCCAAATTCTGTTTGCAAATACCCAAACGCTTCAGTTTACACACTTCTGTGATTTGTTTCTGCATCAGGTACACCATCAGACCACAAAATTTATCACTGCATGCTTCTTCTTTTTTTTCCATGCAAATCACAAGTGGGACATCCATTGTTTTTTTTAACCTGATGTAACACCTTCACACCTGCACCAGCAGTGACTGGGGAGACAGACTTGAATGGAAAGGGCTGGTAAGGCAGTGCGGCCAACAGAAGTTTTAATATAACTGTAGGATGGATAATTTTTCACTCGCTCTCATACATTACTTGCAAAATATTAAACACTGAATTTTGTATCTTAATTCTATTGCAGACTGCAGTAGGTTTACCTTTTATTCGATCTGTCCATTTTATCTTCAGCCCTAACCATTTTTTCAGTCCCTACTAATGGAAAATATTTCCGAAACAGTCAACTTCATGGTGGAGATAAAATACACACGCAGAAGAGAATTTCCACCAATTCTAGGGCTTTGCGCCAAGCCAGTAAAAGTCCATAGTCTCGTCAGACCATTTCGACCAGGGAGTCTCTGTTTAGTGTTTGATGCAGGATTTCTTTTCAGTAATGACTGTCTTCATACCAGGCTTCCATAAAGCAGAGCTACAATAGGGTATTACATTTTAAAAATTTTTCTCATTAAAAACGTCTCATTCAAGAATAAAATGAAATGCTGTCAGGATGTCTCCGCTTTAGGAAGAGATGTTCGAGTCACTAGATGGACATTATTTGATGATTATTCAGTCCACCATTGCTTAAGTTTTTGCACGAAAAGCACTTTGGTTAAAGGCAGCACAATTTCTGTTTTGCAGTATTTGTGGTTGAAGCCTCCAGCTAAGGATGCAAATGATCACTCGGGACACACGAACAGGAGAAGCACAGGAAGAGCTACTTACAGAATCGGTAAGAAGGTTTAAAGGTCTTTATTTGTCTTTATTTAATAGCGAGTAATAGCGTTATAGTGTAGATTAAAAATCAGGATTGTCCACATGAGCGAATAATACTCATTTTGGATATTGCACAATGGAACCTGATTGGTTCTTATAGTTGATAGTTATGATGTAATAATATCTACAAAATTTATAAAGCTTTGTTTTGCTGGGTTTTTTTTTACTCATAGCATGTTTGTCTAGATGTACTAATGTAACATACTCTGTGTGTTAGTTAAAGGCTCGCGGCGGGCGTCCATAGCACCGTGTGGAGGGAGACCTCCTCGCCCCGGCAGTACCGCTTACATCCCATGGCGCACTGCGGCACGCGCCAAACTTCAGAGGTAAGAGACGTCGCGGTAGAAGTGAGTGGTTCAGGATGCGATCAAACAATTCATACTTTTCATACATTTGAGATATAATGCACAAAGAACACAATAAAACCTGTTTATATATTGTTGGTTAATATTAATATTGCACTGTTGAGGGGAAAAAATGTTTCCGTGATGTAGTGATGAGTCTTTGTTGTGGCAATTCATGTATACGTATGTATTTATATTTTTTAATTATGTGTTTACATTTGAGGTTGTGAAAAGTTTCAGTTCCTCTGTAATCCTACATATGACACACTGAAAACTATAAGTTTAGAATTGTAAAAAAAAAAAAAAAAGAGATTTTGTGATAATATTGTATCAGCTGATCCCTATTGCAATGGTAATAATAAATGCTCTGTTGTCCATCTTTTCTATTAAGATCTAAACGTCTTGTGTCCTGGTCTTGTTTAGGGGTCTTCCTCAGAGTGCTGCAACAGCGGATCGGACCTTTCAGGTTTTTGCACATTTTGACGCTTTATTTTTTTCTTCACTGCCAAATTCAAAACTGCAATAAAATTATAGTTTATAAGGATCACCTTTGATAACATTCAGGAAAAATTATTCCTCGGCCATGACTTACAAAGGCGTGGGAAAGAGATACTACAGTATGTTGTGGCCGTAATGTAGGGCGTTATATTCCTGCCACATTCCTGGCAGCATCGACCGCATAAAGGAAGCGTTGTAAATAGAGGTTTATAAGTAATGCGACCGAGTTGTCCGATTTGAATTTTAGTCGACATCATCTAACGATGAGTTACATGGAAAATTAGATAAGTAAATAAAAACACACAATGGACAAACCAAATTGGTATATATTAATACTTGGTAATTCGTGGCTGTAGAATATATTTGTTTTTCCCCCCCGAATGTCACCGAAGGGACTCCGTAAGTGCACTCTGAAATATAGTTGTTTTCCCCTGCTGTCCACTTCAGAATGCCTCCTCCATTCGAGTCACACTGGAGTCAGACAGCGAGTCTCAGTCTGAAGAAAATGAAAGTGTGTCACAAAGTGTGTGTGCGCCGAGAGCTGGTGAGAACATCGTCAGCAGCCAGTACAGACGTCTGCAGCCAGATTACAGGAGTCTACAGGTACGGCGTTCCGTGATCTGTCAATTCACATCTGTCTATCTCTCTATCTCTTTGGCTACGTGTTTATGTACGTTAATGAACAGTACAATATTAGATAAAAAAAATAATTTAAAAAAGCAGTCCAAAATGAGCATGGTCATGAATTTTAATTAGGAGAATTATGAGCCTTTATTGGCAGATATAAAATTTCCCAAATGGAAAATGCTGTCTGCTTACCGTTTATGTATTTGAATATCTCTTTACCTTTTATTCAGTCTAGCTTTATCATTGTCTACATGTTTGTCTGCCTATTATTTATTATTATTCATTTTTAACTCCATCACTGTTGGTCTCGCTATGCTGTTGTCTCTGTTCACCTACGGTATCTGTCTCGATCTCTTTTATAAAATTGAATGATTTGCGGTTTCTCTTCCAGGAGCAGCTGGAGGAATGCAAGCTCAGGCTCACCGAGACTCAAAGCTCAAGACTCAAAGCCACTTCCCGTGTTGTTGAGGTATATCCATCTAAAAAAAATCATGACATATGGCTATGTTTTCTCACTTGCATGTCTAACGTCATGTTCTTTTGCCTTGTTGTTTGTGGGTTTTATATTTTCTCCCACTAGCTGGAGTTAGAGAACAATCGTCTACGGAGTGTGAACCAGTCCCTGTCTGAAGCTCACGTCAGTCATTCTGTATTGGAGGACGAACAAGTACTGGACAACATTGAGGCTTCCTTCAACAAATTCCATGCCTTCCTTGACCTGCTTAAAGATGCTGGGTTAGTTGGTTTTTATTTTCTTGCACCTTATCTATATGATAGACCAGTACTGTATGTAGTGGGATGGATTATGTTGAAAACGTATAAAATGAAAACACATCGTCATTTGCAGGCTCGGGCAGTTGGCATCCATGGCTGGCATTCAGCAGTCAGACTTTGGGGTACCGAATCGTCCTCAGCTGTCTTCTACACAGCAACCAGGACAAGGAGACAAGACTAGCGAGCAGAGGAAAGACAGCACGGCTGTAAGTGGCATTGAGCTTGTTTGCATGGCATGAAGTTTTTCATGAACCTAGAAAATTTCTGCATGTTTCTGCCCAAGGAAACTTTTCATTTCTATGTCTTCTTCTAGTCTACTAAGACGAAGACTACTGCTAGTAATCATTGTAGCGCTAGAACTTTAGAATAATTATTTTATCTTGTACTGTTAAAGAGAAGTCAACTATTGTATGATAACAGTAACTCAAATTCATATCTTTTTTTAACTTGTATCTAATTTATAAAATAGTTATTCCTGCATTTCTACCCATGCTCAACAGATCAACACCGTTCAAAAAGCATCAAGACCTCATTCGACCACATCGTCCTCTGCAGCTAGTGCTGTCTCTAGGAACTCTCGTCATCTCCAGTCCCCACGAGATGTTACCCTCGCTCCGGCTCCGCATCCCTCCATCCTCCCGCCTTCTCCTTTAGACCATCCCGAGGCTCTTCGTCAGCAGCAGAGTGTCGCTCCAGCACGGTCACACTCAAACACGGTGTCCGGCTCTGATAAAGGCAGCCGAGGCTCTAAACGCTCCAGCAGTTCGGCCAGCAGCGTCCATGCTAGTGTTAACAGTAAACTTTCCTATTCTTACTCAGAGGACTTCTCAGAGGGGAAGCTCTCTCCGGCGCTGAGCTCGATATCTTCCAGCATGTCTCAGTTCGGTTCTGAGAGACCCGATGTCTCTGAGGGTCAGAAGAGTGCTGTTGGATTGGCTGGTCTCTAGAGATGGATTTATTCTTTATTATATTTAACAATAATGCCAACACTAGGTCATCATTTTTTTTTTTTTTTTTTTTTTGGGGGGAACAATGTTTCTTTTTTAATTTTTAAAAACTGAATATTGCTGATAGCTGAACCAGTAAGTGCATTGTTAGAATTCTATAGCTGCTAGAGTTGTAATATTTCCAGCACAAACCTTTTTTGTCCTGCACTGTTGGCTTTCTTGACTCTTCTAGTTCATTTCCACTGTGCTTTTAAGTGTTTTATGTAGCTTAATTCTTTGCCATTTTTTTTAAAAGAAAAAATATTGCACAGTGCCAAAATTTATTATGAAATTCATTGTTCGAGGATGTTTTGTGCTTTTGAGATACTTGTAGAGTGTCTGCTGGAAGCCGTTTGTAGCTACCAAGGTTTTTAGTTTTATAGCAATTTTTTTATTATTATTATTTATTGTTATTTTTATTAATGATTGGTTTAAATGACAGGCTGTGAAATTGCTGTGAAATGCTTTGATATGTGAAATTGTATCAGAATAAAATGTGCAATCAAGTCACATAAATAAGGAGTGAATATAGAAACGCATCATTGGAAAATACACTACCGCTTTGGAAGTTTGGGATAACTTTCTAATTCCAGGATCGTTCTTTATTTTTATTTCTTTCTACGCTGTTAAACACTGCTGAAGGTGTCCAAAATGTACAAAAAGCTCATTTGAACAGATGAATCTTCATAACGGCTCTAATCCGAGGTGATGTTTGTTAATTGGTGATTTCTGAGGCTGGTGACTCTAAACGAACTTCTCCTCTACAGCAGAGGTCAGTTTTGGTCTTAATTTCCTGGGAAGGTCTTCATGAGAGACAGTTTCATCATGGAGCTTGACAGGTTTTGCAAATACACTTGACACAATACTGTTCTTGAACGAACAGTTCCAGAAAGGCTGACCTCTGTGTCGTAAAATAACAACTGACTGTTGTTGTTGAATAATTATTTAATTCCATATGTATTATTTCATAGTTTTGAAATCCCCAGTATTTTTGTAGAATGTAGAAAATAAATCTCTAAACAAAAACAAAGAAATTTGCAAGTGATCTCAAACTTTTAATTGTGCTAAATTAAAAATAATAATAATAATAATTAAACAGGAATATGATGTGATGTATCCAATGATTATTGTGCAGATTGTATGGTTACTTTATACTAGCCCTAGGTATTAGTGAGTGGGCCAGACGTCACTCCCCATGTGCATCAGTAAGCCATTAAATCAGTTTATTATTGTTAATGATAATTTCCTCCAGCTCTGAGGTCAGTAGCGCTGAGTAACCTGAAACATGATTCGCTCACATGGAAGGCTCGCGTGCGTCCTATCAGCCAATCAAATGTCTCGATGTTGCCGAGTGACTCTGCGTTATAGCAAAAAAGAAGCTCGCGCATCCCTGACCCGGGTAAGAACCTGCCCGAGTTCAACAGAAAAGCGCGTAAATATTTATAAATAATAACCAGGAGGAATATCGCGTAGTCACGATTTAATGTATATTTAGAAATTAAATAAATGTATTATTTGTGAAATGGAAGGTTTGTAGGGAAAGTTTATCAGACAGAGCCCGGCTTTATTTGGGAAAATTGTAAACAAAAAGACTAAAGGTGAGTAGAGCTAGCTAACTGCTAACGGACAAAAATCATGAAAAAAACACACAAACAAACTAACCGACAGTCTTATTATTATTATTATTATTATTACATTCACGGTAGAAGACGTACCTAAACGAGAATCTTTCCACGTTTCTGTTAGTGTATCATATATTTTACATTCACATGAAATTTTCTTACTTTATAAGTTCTGTCGCGAGCCTTCAGTATAACCCTATATAACGTATTTCAGTATAACTCGATCAGAACAAAACCCACTGAGACCTGATCTCACAGTCTGATCAGGACAGGGGTCAAATTCGTCAACCTCTCCCACTGCTAATTGGTTAATGAGTTGTCTATTTTATTCTCTGCCCGTCCAAAAAAAAAAAAAGACCTTTTGGTTTGATTATGACATCATTTTGTTAAGCTTGTGCAACATCACATTTTTATTTCCATCCAGAGTCGCATTAATTTTTCTCCAAGATCTTGTAGCGATGGTGGGAGAGTCGTGCCGCTGTGTAAAGGCTTCTCCAGCACATCCCAAAGATTCTCAATATGGTTAAAGTCTGGACTCTGATGTCTCTTACACAAGCTGAGACTGATGAATCCTGGCATCTATAATTTTGGAATATTCCTAAAATGTCAGGGAAAGGGGGAAAAAATCCATTGATTGAAAAACCTGGTCATTCGGTATCTTCAAGTTTGTCACCTGATCAAATCTTTTTGGGCACATACTGGTGCTGAACTTAAACCTCCCCCCATTAGTCTCATTTAAGATTTGCTTGTGGTTTTCTTAAGGCTACACAGCCGTTTAACCCCAATCCCTTAAGTTTTCTTGGCATTGTGCGTGTGGAAATGCTCTTACTATTAACCATAGCTGTGCGTTCTACTTTTTATTTTATTTAATTTTTTTAAGTGATTTCAATTTGCGTTTAAGTGATCTCCCATCACGCTCATTCAGGAAGTTTTTCCGACCACATTTCTTCCTTCTAGATGATGGTTCACCACTATCCTTCTAGGTTTCATTAATGAGTTTTACAGGTCTTAACACAATTTTAGAAGTTTCAGCAATCTCCTTAGTTGTTTTCCTTTCTTGATGCAGGGCAATAATTTGACCCATCTGAAACAGAGTAACAACTTTGCCATGACCCCAGGATATGTCTTCTGATGTGGTTGTTTAAGAAATGAGAAGCTACTCCCTGAATCAGTTATGGTTATCTAATGAAAGGCTCTGATCTATTTGCTTGGTGGTGATTTTTGTTGTTGTTGTTGTTTGTTTTGCGCTGGGTAGTGTATATTGCACACACCATTCTGGAGCTGTTTGAAATCAAGGTCCTCATTTTTGGACCAAAACTTATTTTTTAAACATTAGATCTTTGCAGAAATGTAGATGTAAGCTAGGTAATGACGAGTAAGAAAATTGACCAGGAACCGAATTTAAAGTGGAATTCATCCTGTTGTGTGAAAAACAAGGGACGTCTTTGTTGGACTTTTGATTGTGCAGAATAACAGAAGACAGTTATGAGAGTAAAAACTCCCTTTATTTCTATATATAATCTCCCGCTACACTACACTATCTCAGTGTTTCACTAGTTTTTGGGTACCATTCAAGGTAGAAATATTTCTCAGTACACCAAAGCCATGAACGAACTACCTGCTTTATGTCTGAATTGCTGGCCTCCCAGGAACTCCTTCAATTGCCCAAAAATGTGTAAATGGCTTTGAGAAAGATGAGGGCTGTATGGGAAATATGGCAGTAACTTCCAGACAAGGTCCTGTAATGTTTAAGTGGCCTTGGTGAATGATTGTGGTCGACAGGTTATTTTTTTCGATTTTCAATTATCAAGTGTTCTACTCGCTGAATGTTCATGGGAGCGACTGCAGCGGGCTCTGGGCCACCTCGGCCAGGATTGTCATTCATGGATGTACGGCCTTCTTTAAAACATTTGCACTGTTCAGAGTAAGAGTCTCATCATTGTACTGTGCTTGAAGGCTTCTGTGAATGTCAAATTGTTTTTACGCCTTCATTCATAAAAAATTCTGTCACAACTTTTGTGATGGGCATTGACTTAAAGCATGTTTTTCTTTTTCATTTATCTTCAGCAGTTGTTTTATTCTGGTCAGGGTCACTGTGCTTTAAATGACTAAATAGTTTTCAATCTGAGAAATACAACTAAGAGTGCTCCTCAGAAAATATTGCACACCAATAGAATAAAATGCTGCGGTTCATACGAAGCATATGAATAATGGTTTGTTACTCTTGTACACGTCTGCGGTCTGCGTCCTCTTCACATTGCCTTTATTTTAAAAAAGGCATCATAGTGAGCTACCCTACAGTGATGTTCTATGTCTTTACAGAGCAGACAGTGGTGATGCTCAGCAACACATAAAGGAAGATGGTAAGATCTGTTTTCTCCAAGCTAAAATGTCTCCATACTGGTGATAATCACGCTGCTCATCATGTTGGCTCACTTGTCTTGCAGATCCGAATCGCTGCTCTTAATGCAGCCTCCGAGACGGCAGATGAGCACGAGGATCACTTCAAAAGTACTAAGCCGAGTCAAACCAAGGAAGCTCAGGTGAGTAGGTTTATCTTCATGATCTCTATGATGATGATGATGATGCGGTCAGCTGCATTGATCCTGTGTGATTATTCCGTCTTTCTCGTCTGTCGTTGTGTAGGAAGCAGAGGCGTTTGCGCTGTACCACCGAGCTCTCGATCTGCAGAAACATGACAGGTTTGAGGAGTCAGCCAAAGCCTATCACGAACTCCTCAAGACGCCGCTGCTTAAGGAGGTGCATACATGTGGCCTTGGATTTTCAATTGTACTTCAGTTTGAATGCACTCTAACAATGGTGCCTTTATCCCAGGCGGTGCCGTCTGAAGATGAGAAGGTCGGGCTGAAGCATCCGGGGCTGATGCTAAAATACTCCACTTATAAAAACCTGGCTAGCCTCGCTGTGCTCAGGGATGACCTGGACACAGCTACAGACTTCTATGTGGAGGTAAAGACTCCTCACACTCTGAGTCACATCTAGCACTATGATGGAAGTTGTTGATGTGTGTGTGTCGTCTCGGTGCAGGCTGTCATGCTGGACTCCACCGATGTGAACATGTGGTATAAACTGGGTCAGGTGGCTCTGAGGAGAGTGAGCATCCCGCTGGCTCGGCATGCCTTCGAGGTGGGACTGCGTTGTAACCCTGACCACTGGCCGTGCCTCGACAGCCTCATCACCGTCCTGTACACGCTCAGCGACTACAGCTGTATGTAATCAGATTGTGTTTTGTTGTTTAAGTCTGTATCCCCCCCTACTTACTAAGCATACTAGGCGGGTGGTCATAATGTTATGACTGATCGGTGTATTTTACTTAATCAGTAACGTTTTAAGATTAAATGGCTTGTCGTTGGTGACTTGTCTGGCAGGTTGCCTGTACTACATCTGCAAGGCTCTGGAGAAGGATATGGGCTACACTAAAGCCTGGGTCCTGAAGGACAAGATCTTCGAGGAGCAGCCCTGCCTTAGACGAGACTCCATGAAGTTGTTCTCGAAACTGTACGTCCTTCTAATTCCTAATTCTCGCTCATCATTTAGACGTACGTATATTTTGTGATAGGAAGTTTTCATCATTTTATTGACTCAGTTCTTTGAATCCTCAAAATGAAGGAATCTTTTGGTTAATTTTGGTCACTTGGTTAATTTTGTTCTTTTGATCAGGAATAAAATAAAATGTACATGCATACATTTTCAAAAAACAGAAATTTTCTAAATACACAAATTTTGGCTATAGTTCCAGTAATTAAAATTTTACGATGCAGCTAGGGATTATATTATGATGAGTAGAATGAGCGCTCACCTCTCATATCTTCTGGACCGAATCGTTCGTTCTTCTGTCTTGGCTGAATCGTTCATTCTTTTGTTTGTCGTGACTCATAGTCGTTATTATCTATGAGAGTCACGTGGCAAAAGAACAAACAATTCAGCCTAGAAGACTCATGAGATGAACCGCTCAATTCGGTTTCCTGTGTAATGCGCTGTATAGTGCTTATGGGAGTCACGTGACAAAAGAACGAATGATTCAGACCAGAAGACTCGAGAGAGAGGTCTACTAATGTCTGTTTCCTGTACATAACCTATGTAGGTTCTGCGATGCTTTGCATATGCGCGTCCAGTAGAAAATGAACGAATCAATCTCTGAGACTACTCGTTCTTCTGAATCACGTTAAAAACAACCCATCACTAACGTATATACAGAACATCTGACTGGTTACGCGGTGCTGTATGTGTGTATCCTGCCTTCAGAGATATGACGATGCACTACGGTGACGCAGACGAAGAGGAGGCACACAGTATTGTAGAGGAGGCGTTAGAGCTGAGGAGACAGAGGCAGGCGAAACTGGCACAACCTCCTCCGCAAGACCTACAGCTAGTGGAGCCCATCAAACGCTTCACGTGAGTCAACTACTGAATAACGATATTGAGCGTCAGGCAGATGCGGATGAATATTCATTCAGTTTCTGGAGGTGCTGGAAAAGGCATCCAACCAGAAATATATTAATTCATCTTCAGTAACCGCGTTATCCTGGTTACGGTCATGAGAAATCATACATAATATTTATGCTGTTAATAAAGCATTTGTTATGGACGTTATACATCATGACGATATCTCTGTCTACAGTTGGAAGAATGTAGGCGAGAGCTTCCTGGCCATGTACAAACACCAAAACGAGTGCCTGGTTCCACGACCTGACTTCGGTCGCCGAATCGACCTCAGCATGTACCGTGATCCAGACAGCGTCCTCCAGACACCTTCAGAGGTCCAAATAGCCCCAGACACAGAGTCACCCCAGTCCTCCACCTCTGTCCCTGCACCTGAGCCTCCTCCACTACCTCCAGCAGACTCCAGCAGCCCCAGTGCCAGCCAGTCCCTGCCCTCTGAGTGCCCTTCTCAACCACAGGCTCAAAGCAGCAGCAGTAACATGTTACAACAACATGTAGTCAGCCAGAGCACCATAGATGTTGTCACTGTTGCTGTAAGCACTACTGCTGCTCCTGCTGTTTTGAATGGTAGTGCTACTGCTGTTCCTCCTGTGGGCAGTACTACCACTGTTGCTGCTTCTGCCAACCCTGCTGCACCCCCTGGTGGTAAGTAATCGTTTGCATGTTCCATATCGGCTCCCCCCCCAAATATTTTATAAGGACAGATTTTTAATCTCTATAAAAATAAAAGTTTAAATGTCTGTATCCGGAAACTAACAACCCCCTCCTTGGAAAACAGATGATTAAAGTTATTACAATATACAATCAATCTGAGAACAAATAAGAAAAATCCCGCCTATCCAGCAGTTTTTACAAATCAACATTCTATAATTTGTGAAAAGAAACCAAACTATATCCGTCCACTTGGCCATACGTTTTGAAATGCATTTAGAGAACCTGAAAGTTGACATAAACATCTTGGAACAGACACACTTTTGCAGAATTGCACCATGGGATTTCAAAAAGCCTAAAATTGATCTGGATTTAGGGAGGAAAGTCCCAAACCCATCCGAACGAATATCATCATGTACATCAATACTACCCCCAGTATACACGGATGGATCAAAATCAGGAAATAAAGTGGCGGCAGCTTTTGCAACAAATCTACTGCTGCAGAGTTTACACGTCCAAGATCAAAGCTCATTTTTTACTACAGAGGCAAATGCTCTGCTCATGGCTCCAAAATTCATTGAATCCACATCAGAAAGGATTTCCTGATAGTAACGGACTCAAAATCATGTCTCCAAGCATTAGAAAACATAAAAACAGATCATTCAACAATCATGAAAATCCTAACCAAGTTATATTTTTTAGAATCCAATAATTTTAACATAATTTTCTGTTGGATACCTAGATGGGAAAAAAAAACAATTTATACCTTTCACAGATTTGAAACCAATTTTAAATGTATACATTAAAAACAAATGGCAATCAGAATGGATCAATGTCTAAATAAAAAAACTACATGAAATAAATCCCGATGCTGGAACAACATAATCAAGTCAAGTTGGGGTCAAGTCATTTATACAAGATATAGGACCCTCCAAAACTACACACACATTTTTATTATCAAGAGAAAATTCACCACAGTGTTCATCATGTAAAACCCTTCTGTCCATCAAATATTTTATTTGACTGTAATTCTTTCACTCCTGTGAGGAACTTGTTTTATTCTGTTGACACTTTTGAAAAAGGTTTTAAAAAGGTAAATCCAAATTTAGTTTTATACTTCTTAGGAAAAAATTAACCTTAAACATCTTATCTAGTTTTAGTATCGAATAACAAAAACTGACCCTTGCCAGGAATGTAGCCGTAGGAGTTGGTGTTAAAGGAAAAAAAACATTTAAATACTGATACTGTTTGACAAATATTGATGGAAATATTTCAGGTATTAAGTAGTATAGCACTTTATAAAATTTTGTTTCATAAGGCATGATTACAGCTAACAATCTTTTAAGTTTAACCTATTCTTATTTTATTATGTTAAATGGCAGCTAAAAAAATTCATATTTAGAGGAAATTTAATTGCAAAAAAAAAAAAAAGTTCTTATTACAGTTCTGGACTCGCCTCTGAACGATAAAGCGAAGAAGGCCACCAAGAGGAAGAGAACGATAGATGACTCCGGAGAGACGGCCAAGAGGAGGTCTGCACGCGTTCGCAACACCAAAAGCAAGAAGGAAGAAAAGATTGACTTCCAAGAGCTGCTACTTAAATTTCTACCACCGCGGTACAATGCTCTACAGCATCATCATACTTCTGCATGTTTACTTAAGGGTTCATGTTATTTGTCTGATAATACTGTATCTCTATGAAAGGTTGAAGAAATTTGATGTTGATGAGGATGAGGAAAGCCGCATGGATACACAGAGTGAGGTGAAGCCCAGCTCCAAGCTCAACCAGGGCACTGGGTCGAATCTCTCTGATTACATCAGCTCAGCGGAGAAAGGTAGAGAGCTAGATCTTTTGTCATGTTTGTCTTTTTTTTTGTTTATCTCTTTTCTCCTTTTTTGTTTCTCACTTCAAAGTTGTATGCTTACTAATGGAAGCGTGCAGTAGTTGATTCTTTCTAATGATAAAAGAAAAATGTTTATATAATTTCAAATGCGAACATCTCCATGCCGATATTAAGTATCGTGGTACTAGGGATTTAAAAACGGTACTATACTATCATTTTTAAATACAGTAGTCGATACCTTTACTATGAAAAACCTGATTTATTCTATGTAATAGGAATCTGTCTCTTTAGGGACAGCGGTGCCATTGTGTTTGAGACGTAAAACCATACCCGAGTTTACACTGAGTTTGAGTTTAAGCCACAGGTCGTGTTAAATGAATCACGAGGTATCAGAGGGATTAGTGAGTATTGAGAGCACGCATGTTATGAGCATTGTTAGTTATATTATATATTTGTGATTATTAATAATACACATTTTTGAATATTTTAGTCTTAGCAAGAACTTTCCGTTGAAGTTGGTTATTACTGTTTACAGTATTTTCTTCAAATAAATAAGAATAAAACATGATGTATCTAAATATCTAATCAGTCTCATTGACTGTGTCTTGATACAGTGTCTCATGAACTGATTTTGGACGATGCTGTAACAAATTTATTACTTTTTTAATCCTTTTTTTATTTGAATGAAGCAGTCTAATGCCTCTACCTCAGAGAGGAAGTATCAAAACGTATCAAAATTCATGACTATCAGTATCGAAAGAGAAATTTTGGTAACATGACCACACAACTATGAAAGACAATCAAGTCAGGCTCAGAGCTTCCGTTCTATAGTTTTATTGAACTAAATTATGTTTAGGGTTAAAACTCAACGTAATGCCTTTTTACTCTCTTTATACCACATCTTAATATGTAATTCGCACAGTTAATGTTTGGATGTTGTTTCACAGAGCACGAGGAAGTGCATTCCTTCCTGCTTGCCAACATGGAGAACGGCGGCATCCTGGAGCTCCTCATGCGCTACTTGAAGGCAATAGGGGAGAAGTTTCTGGAAGAGTGGCCCACCGGATTGAGCGGAGTGGTGATGGAGATCTACAACTGCTGGAGGCGACACAGCGCGGGCCTGCCCAATCCACTGCTCCGAGACTCCAACAACCGGCACATCAAGGTGTGAGGGAGAGAACGGCTGGAAGTAACCAGAGGCAAATGATCGTTTAGTTTTTCTTGTGGTTTTTGCACTTTCTTACCGGGCCTGTGTTGGTTGTGTGTGTATCACAGGAGACGATGATGATGAGTTTGTCATGTATGGAAATGCAGCTGGAGCAGTGGGTCCTCAGTAAGGGAAAGAACAGTAAGATCTTACAGCTCACACTTCCATCCACACAATAACCAGTCTCACTTTTATAAAATGCAAGAAAAAAACCTAAGATGGATTAAAAGATGGATTTAAAAGGTGCATCTTGGGTCATGTAAGAATGAAAAGTCTAGTTAAATATTCTTACGGCCAAAACACAGTATTGGTGCTGATTTGTGGTATTTTACGTGATGCTATGATTTATGTTATAAATATAATACAGAAAATGTGTGTGACCAAAGAAGCTAGTTCTGAACTTTTATTCAACATGGAAGTGACCAGTTTTGCTTCCCTAAAAATTTCAGGTCGTTAACTTTAGCTGTTTTGGAGAAATTATTTTATATGTGCCATATTTCTCAGAGTTGTACTGTTTCGCTTCAAACAATAATAATTTAAAATGCAAATTCGTTTTTTTTTAGTATTAATGATAAAATTGGTGTAAGCTTCTAGAAGCATATTATCTGTAAAAAAATTGTTGTTTAAATTAAAGCATTTCGTGCAAAATTAAGGATTCCACCCCCACCCCCCCTAAAAAAAAAAATCTGTAGTGTCCGTAACCATGTCAAATTCATGTTGCAATATCATAACAATTTGGCATTTTAGAATAATACACTTTCTCAGATTTATGTCTTTCCATGTGAAATCTACTGTAAATTGGTCAAGTTTCATCTGAATGACAATTTGAGATCATTGAAAGGTTATGAACACTGCATAAAAGGGCGTGTATTTAGCAAATGTGTTTCTTTTTAATCTGATAAAAAAATGTGTGTATACATATTTACCAAAAATGTGTGGATCGGGAGATCAGAAACATTAAATATTATATAAAAGTGTTATATGATCCTATCTAAAAAACGATTTTTACGCAGGCGAGAAACTTTTTAGCACCAATACCATGTTTTAGCCGTTAGGAATATTGTGTTCAAATAACAGTGAGAATCTGGAACATTTATAAAGTTTGCAATGAAACTGTGGAGGCCCGGTGGTGTAGTGGTTAGCACTGTTGCCTCGCACATCCAGAAGTATGAAATCTGATCATGAATGGGCACTGGACAGTGTATTCATAACAGTACCTCTTAAAGTGTTTTATTTCTCTTTCTATACAACAGGATTGTTTTATTTGTGGTCCTTGTGAATTATTGAACATCATCCGTGTAGAAAATTAATTGACATCTTCTAAACAATCACAGTGCTGAGGTTTATGTTGTCTTATCAGCGTCTCAGAGGAGGAATGGGGCCGACCACAGCGGACTGGACAGCCAGGAGAATCGGTTCCTGACCGACCTGTACATGCTGGTCATGGCGTCCTCTCAGACAGATGTGTTCGAGCAAGACTGGCTGTCCTTCGCCGTCAGAGTGCACTGGCTCAAAGCTCGGCACCTCGCTTTTCAGGTAACAGTCACATAAGTGGTCCTCGATATCGTGTCGATCATTTGAGCTTTGTTGCAAGATGTACATTACTGCTCAAAGGACAGGGATGACTTGCAAATTTCTTTGTTTTCCAAAGAAAAACACATTTCCATGCAATTCTGAGCGGTGCTGTAAATATCTAAATGCTGAGACATTGTGAGAATAATTGTGTACTAGTGAAATTGTGAAAAGTGAAATAGTGATCTTTTTTTTTTTCTTTTTTTAACACATCTCTTGCTCTTGTTCTGAATAGGGTGACATGGAGGAGGCACTGGAGCGTTATGATGTGTGTGTAGGGTTCCTGAAGAGCCAGTCTCACACCAGTGATGGAGACAAACTCACCATCCACATGCCTAACCTTTGTGTGGATTCAGACATTTCTGTCGAGGAGGTACAGTATTACACAGGAAATGCAGTGTGTGTATCCAGTGCATGCACACACACATGAACAATATTAACTAGAGGTTATGACTTCAAAGCTTTTACAGAAGCCTTATTCGGTACTCACATTTTATTTTCTTGAAGTAATGAAATAACGCCCACATGCCCACCTTTTAATTCAGACAATGACACAGTATATCACAGTTTGAAAAGTTAATTCTTTACTTTAAGAATACTATGAATTAAAAGGGCATAATTCAACCTCCTGCTTGCCAGTTTATACAACCAACATGGTCATTTGCATTATGAAATTAATTGTTAAACAACTGGATGTTTTTAGGTGGATGTCACTGTGTCTCCATGTTGTATCCTCATGAACTACTTTGATTTATCTGAACCTAATTACACACTAGCAAATGATCAGCTGATGCACTGAATCATGAGTTTGTTAGCTCTAGAAAAAATTTACAAAGGTGCTCAGTTTGATCATTTTAAACTGTTTTGGTGTGTTACGAGTTCCTGATCTTAATTTAGTACAGCTTGTTTTACAAAATAGCAAAATCCAAACACTGGATTTTCTTAGCAGCAGGATATCAGCTTATTGTGAAGTTATGTTGTCTTTTTTTTTTTTTTATGATGTCATGCTTTTTGTCTGCGGTAAGATTGAGAAGAAGCTGAAGTCTCTGGAGAGGTGCCAGTCACTGGAGGAGATTCAGAGGCTTTTCGAGGCTGGCGACTACCAGTCAGTGGTGAGGTTACTCCAACCCACGCTGAGCTACGGGCCCAGCTCAGCACGGCCTAAGCCACTGGAGTACGTCAGCTCAGCTCCCGAGAGACCAGCACAGCTGCTACTGCTTCAGGTGACGCATCCACACATACACTCACACAAACGCGAATGTATCCAGAGCTAGCCCTCTAATACTCATTTCCCTCCCTCACGTGTCGAAGAGCTCCTTGCTTCGCGTGAAGGATTACGCTCAGTGTCTGGAGAGTACCGAGGTGGCACTGAACGAGGCCATGCAGCACATCAACGCCTTGATACCCAGCAGTCCATCTGCTAAGGAGGAGTGGGTGGCCACAGTCACGGCCATGCTGCAGGGAATCGAACAGTGCATCACAGAAGATCCGCACCTTCTCACCAGGACACCACCTGCTACCAACCTGCCTCGCCTTGCCAATAACCTCATACAGGTTAATTCATATTTATTTGGTGTCTCTTACTAAGAGCATGCTTGTGTTTATACTCTATGTAGCTGAGAAACACCAGTTAGGTGTGTGTGTTTGTGTGTGTCTGATGATATGTCTGTTCTGTTTGTAGCTAATAGCCTGCAGCATGGTGTTGCCCGACGACCCTCACTTCTCCTTCATGCTGCCATGGATGCTGCTCTACCACCTGCTCAAGCCGGACGAGGCAGAGCTCGACTGCTCACTCCGCCAGCACCAAGCTGATGACGATGACGACGGTATATTCCTCGAGTCACATCAAATTTCTTTGTTTATGTTTAGGGTCATTTATTTTCTACATTCTACAACAATACTGGGCGTTTCAAAACTATGAAATAACACATTGTGTGTATTTTAAGACGGAGGTCAGCCTTTCTGGAATAGTTCTTGCAAGAACAGTATTATCAAGTGCATTTGCGAAACCCATCCAGCACCCCATGATTCATGGCTCTCATGAAGACCTTTCCAAGAAATCAAGAAACTGACCTCTGCTGTAGAGGAGAAGTTCATTTAGAGTTACCAGCCTCAAAAATCACCAATCTACAAACAGCACCTCAGATTAGAGCCGTTATGAAGAGGCTTTACAGATCATGAGTAGCAGAAACATCTCAATATCAACTGTTCAAAGAAAGGTATTGAAAATTTTGGACGCCTTCAGCATTGTTTTACGGTGTAGAAAGAAATAACAATCAGGAAAGACCATGGAGTTAGAAAGTGATCCCAAACTTATGAGCAGTAGTGTGTAGTCAAAAGTTGTGGAGAACAAACCAGAGAGGTGGTGAATAGTCCTGTACGTCTCGTTAGTTTTTTTTTTTTAGTTTTTTTTTTATTTACACTTATTATTTCTGCTTTAGAATATCAGCTCAGTTAATTTCCAGATTCTGGGGTTGAATCCTAAATAGCGTCACATGGTAAGCGAATGCACTAGAGTGTACGATTCATTGTCCCACACACTAAGTACAACCTTTTGGCTCACGGTTTAGACGTCCACTTTGTAGCCCATGCGATTCAGAAGGACTTGGAAACAATTACTAAGAAATCTAATTTTTCATTTTTTTTAAGATGGCACAACATTTATTAAATGTGTTTTCTTGCTAAAAGTGCTTCTGTGACTGGTTTTTAGCATGTTTTTTGGAAGACAGCTGCTCTTCCCTTCTCTTTCTGGTACTGCAACCCATACAGACCTATTAATTAACAGTTAAACGTTTCAGTGGTGTTACTGTTCATTATCTCCACTTATGGAAAGCCTGTCGTCCAATCAGATTGCTTGTCCGTAACTAAGTGTCGTATAAAAATAATTAAAAGATCACCTAGTGATCAGGAAGTGTATTTAATAGTTTTATACTTAATTAAAACGTATTATTTAACTTCCCTAAAGCATGAGCAATGTTTTTATATGCACGATGTTGCTTTCTTGAGCCAGATGACTCATTTTCTCAACTCAACAGCGTGTTCATTCTCTCTCAGTTGGACTGCTTTGTCCCGATTGTAGTGGGCCGGCTAATTGATCATTTAATCTGTTATTTTTTGCTAACTGGCAAGCTGAGCTTTTCCTGATTCACACTGAAAAGGGGTTAAAATGAACATGATATAAAAAAAAAAAAAAAGGCATAGCAACTACACACAACAGCCATACATAAAGAAACGAACGATATTGGTGTTTCCTCAGCACTGTGATTTTTGTGCGTTCTCTAGAGTACGACAATCCCCTCTTGCCATCGTCTCTGGCGTTATTAAACACGGCGCATGAGTCTCTGGGCCGTCGCTCCTGGTGCTGCAACTCTGATGGCGCTCTGCTCAAGTTTTTCGTGAGTGTGAATGAAACTTTTCCACTATACAGTACTTTCTCCTTCCAGTTTAATAACTCCTTTAAATGTTTAATGTATACGTTGTCACAGGTGCGCATCCTGCAGCAGAAGCTCCCTGAAGCAGATTCACTGCCTTATAAGGAGGACTTGGAGATGGCACTCGAGCAGTGCTTCTACTGCATGTATGCCTACCCAAGCAAGAAGAGCAAAGCACGCTACCTGGAGGAGCACTCTGCACGACAGGTAACCTCACACGCTCGTTTCAGCGTCATGCGTGTCAGTCTGGGAAAACCTGTTGGAAGTCACTGTGAAGTTTTTTTTTTTTTTTTTTTTTTTTTTTTTTTT